>OV651829.1:22817316-23017316 GCA_927349885.1 Psylliodes chrysocephalus | reverse complement strand
AATAATAATAATAATAATAATAATAATAATAATATAATAATAATAATAATAATATAATAATATAATAATAATATAATAATAATAATAATAATAAATAATAATAATAATAATAATAATAATAAATGCTTTTATTGACATTATGCATACATATATGACTTATGTCAATTGGCAGGGTTCAGGTGTTCCTTAAAGGTAGATGAACTGCCTTTAAGTAACTCTGCTCTTCCACCCAACCATGTACATTTATTTTTGTACAAGTATTATCTTAAGTAACAAAAGAAAACTAACTAAACTTCTAAAAATAAAAATAAGAGACATACTAAAAAAATCAGAGAACAACAAAATATATAATATTATATTAAAAATCTGGTGGTGTCATAAAACTATTTAGTAAATCATTCTTCAACTGTTTCTTAAAATTTAATTTATTACTGCAATTACCATGTTTGTCATGAAACCAATTAAAAAGGAGCGATTTGATATGAAAACGAACCTCTGTAAAGCACGTGTTCGGTGTAATGGTATGGTTAATCTATTTTTCCAACGAATATTGACGTTATGTACGTCTGTCCTAAATCTTATTTTGTTGTAAAGATACGGAGGTGTTTTCTTAGAAATAATTGAATTAAACTGACAGCAAGCGTTCAATACTCGTTGTTGAATTGTGGTTAACCAACCAATTCTTTTAATATGGTGCGAAATATGTTCCCTTCTCCTAATGCCACAAATTAATCTTACACATGAATTTTGTAACTTCTGTAATAGATTGGAATCAAATTTGCGGATGTTTGGACCATAAACCACATCACCGTAATTTAAGTGCGATATAACTAAACTATTACATAAAACCATTTTAGAGTTAAAAGTCAGTAATTTTCGGTTAGAATATATTAATTTTAAATTACTAAACCCTCTTTTAATAATCATAGATATATGTGACGAGAAATTTAAATCAGAATCTATAATGATACCTAAGTTTTTACACTTGTCCCTTAATGGACAGTGGCTCATCGTGTTACCCTAATTCGTACTTTGTCAATTAATGAAGCTGATAAAGGATATTGAAAACAAAAAGAAAATATAAATTATAATAAATCGTCTTTATTTTAACAAATATTACACAAATATTTGTCCTGAAAAGACAAAGATTAGCTAACCTTTTCAGTAAACAAAAAAAAAAATAAAATTAAAATAAAATCAATTACAAAATGTAGAAAATCAAATACAAAATACCTATAGATTATTTGGACACTGAAAGAGAGATAGTTTTTACCAAAACCACAATAATTAAAAAAAAAGTACAGAATCATTAACCTTGTCTGATTAACAAAATGTTCTTTATTAATTAAAAAGTTTACAAATTGACAGTTTTAAAAGTGACAACGTTGAACTAAAAGAATGCCAAGAAACAGAAAAAAGATTTTAATATTATCAGGCAATATATAATATATTTTTTGTGTAATTACGTTTTTGTTAATTTATATTTATCAGAGCAATATAAGTCATTTATTATTATTACATTATTATTATTTTGACAAGGAATTAATAAAATAAAATGAATTTAACTCAAAGCCAATATCACATAAAATACCAAGGGACCGTTTCCCCTTCAAAAAATCAACTACTCCTTTGTCTAATACCGCAACAGGCATTGAATTTACATCCGAAGAAAAGACAGCAGAGATAGAAATTAATTTTCAACACTCTCTACTTTGATTTTTATCACCAAGGAGAACATCATTCTTGGACCGGTTTCGTCCTTATTAGGACTCCTCAGCAAGAAATAGATACGTTCTCAATTCCAGTCTCTAATGGAATTAACAAATGCTACACATTTCACCAGTATACAATAAAGTTGGTTATGAAGAGAATAAGAATTCAAGTAGTGAAATAGTGTCGCCATCTGTTCTTGGTAAGCAAAATCAAAATGCGCTGTGGTACCCAGTTAGAAAACTAGGTGGAACCAAAAAGGGCCAGGCGGGTAATTTGTAAATTCGAAAATAAATCAAAACTCAAATGTGATAGACGTAAAATAAAATGAATTTAACTCAAAGCCAATATTACATAAAATACCAACGAACGTCTGCTGTATTTCCTTCGGATGTAATTCAATGCCTGTTGCGGTATTAGCCAAAAGAGTAGTTGTTTTTTGAAGGGGAAACGGTCGTTGTTATTTTATGTGATATTGGCTTTGAGTTAAATTCATTTTATTTTACGTCTATCACATTTGAGTTTTGATTTATTTTCGTATTTAATTAATAAAATGTTTTTATCCAGAAAGTGCGTCAATTGAGTTAATTTTAAAACCAGGAGTAAAATAGAATACTAGAAGATATTAGAAATCTTACTAAAAACTTTAACTCACATGACTATGTAGTTATTATGGCAGGAAAAAATGACATATTAGTCCATTTAAAATAACGGTAAAAGGTCGAGAAACGCCGCACTTGACGAAACCACTTGTCCCCTTCGTATTTTTGGGGCGCTGATTACGAAAATGGGGGATAAAACTGGCAGCAATGGTTGGAACACACCCTTAAAATTGCAAAAAACACCCCTACATAGGGTGTACTTGTTGTTTTGCAAACTAAGCAATTTTATATGTTTTTTGGGGCGCTGATTACGAAAATTGGGGTTAAAACTTGCAGCAATGATTTCACCACCCCTAAAATTGCAAAAAAAAACACCTAAGTAGGGGTTTTTTCGACTGTACTTTTGCAAACTAATTCATCTCATATGTTTTTTGGTGCGCTGATTACGAAAATCGGGGTTAAAAACTTGCAACAATGGTTGAATCACCCCTAAAAATTGCAAAAAAAACACCCCTAATAATTAAATATATGAATCCAACTGACTAAGATTGAAATCAGTCGGAAATGAACTCGTCCCAATTTTTACTTTAAAACCATTATTACCTGATAAATTTCTAAAAAAGTTTACATGCAGTTGCAAGAGGGGATGTACGAAGAAATGTTCTTTGCAAAAAAGTGGGATTGCGTTGCACCCAATTCTGCAAAGGATGTAAAGACAGAGACTGCGAGAATAGCGAACACATGTTGACTATCCAAGACTTTGATGAAGACGAAGATTTTGAAGAGGAAATAGAATTAGAACTTGAGCCAGATATATTGATTCAGGAAACTGAAAACCAATGGGATACGAGCGATTTTTGCGATTCATAGATAAGTTCAGACGTTGATTGGGCCGAAACAACAACAGAATTTGACGAGGATGAAGAAATTTCTTGATGCAAAATACCAAGACTAAATTTGAATACACCTTAATAGTGATATCTTGTAAGAAGTTTGATACTTGTCATATTTCATATCTATTAATAAAAATATAATCCATTTTTAGTTTTTGTATTTTATATTTAATTTTTCACCAAAATCCACCGGTTATCCACCGGTTGGGAGGGGTGTTCCTGACATGTGGGGGTGTCACACAAATTTTCCAGTCTTGACACCCCGATTTTCGTAATCAGCGCCCCAAAATACGTAAGGGACAAGTGGTCTCGTTAAGTGCGGCGTTTCTCGACCTTTTACTGTTATTTTAAATGGACTATATTCAATAACAGGTATATCCTAGCATTAAGAATATTAGTTATAAATTAAAACAGTGCATGCAAACAAATTTAATTGTTTTATCAATAAGAATGATTATAGATTAAATAAGAAATTAGCATAAAATATGTTCAGTAAAGGGCAAAAATAATTTAGTATTTGTTGAAACTGATAATCAAACTGTTTGCACAGATGGAAATGCTCCTACATCAAATAATAATGAAAATATGATCATTTTAAGTGATATAACAGACACTATTAGTACATAAAATATTCATAAAATTATAGAAGATTTTGATAAAATTTTTCTAAATCACAGTTATGAAAAAATAAATACAAATAATAATGATGGATTTTCCATCTAACAAAAAAATTATTCACATTACTGAAACAGAGAACAGTAAAACTAAACTATTATAAAAAAAAAACAAAAAACCTTTGCCTATTTCATTTTATCTTTTAATACTCAAAGTTTAATATGTCATTTTGATGAAATTTCAGCTTTAGTTACATCAAAAAAAGCCATTACTAATGTGCCTTTCTGATACACATCTCACTGATGAAATATTCGATTCTGAAATTATTATAAATGGTTACAATTGTTATAAGGTTAATAGTGACAGTTGGCACAAGGGTGAGGCTTTAATCTACATAAATAATCAATTAGAGGTTTTGAATTGTAAAAAATTTTGCACACAAAAAAATATTGGATAATACTATTGACTTAACTATAACATTAATTTATAAAATTCTTAGATTAAAGAGACCGAAGATGTAACATTGCACATTGCGCATGTTGTCTATTTTAAGCCAAAGTAACCCACCGATTGAAAATCATTGTTGCAAGACGCCACCCGAATTGCTCCGATTTCCATTCAGCGATCACCTCCACCTAAGTTTAATCACCATTGACAGCTGTTTTTACTTTCCTATCTGTATACAGATATAAGGAAAGTATAGGAATCATGATTTTTTTCGACCTCGAGTTTTCGACGGATTTTTACGTTTTGAGGTCCCCTGAATCCGTTTTGACTATTTTCGCGATGATGTCTGTGTGTGTGTGTGTGTGTGGTGTGTGTGTGTGTGTGTGTGTGTGTGTGTGTGTGTGTGTGTGTGTGTGTGTGTGTGTGTGTGTGTGTGTGTGTGTGCGTGTGTGCGTGCGTGCGTGCGTGCGTGCGTGCGTGTGTGCGTGTGTGCGTGTGTGCGTGTGTGCGTGGGTGCGTGGGTGCGTGGGTGCGTGGGTGCGTGTGTGCGTGTGTGCGTGTGTGCGTGTATGCGTGTGTGCGTGTGTGCGTGTGTGCGTGTGTGCGTGTGTGTGTGTGTGTGTGTGTGTGTGTGTGTATGTGTGTGTGTCTGTGTGTGTCTGTGTGTGTCTGTGTGTGTCTGTGTGTGTCTGTGTGTGTCTGTGTGTGTCTGTGTGTGTCTGTGTGTGTCTGTGTGTGTCTGTGTGTGTGTGTGTGTGTGTGTGTCTGTGTGTGTGTGTGTGTGTGTCTGTGTGTGTGTATGTGTGTGTGTCTGTGTGTCTGTGTGTGTGTGTGTGTGTCTGTGTGTGTGTGTGTGTGTCTGTGTGTGTCTGTGTGTGTGTGTGTGTGTCTGTGTGTGTGTGTGTCTGTGTGTGTGTGTGTGTGTGTCTGTGTGTGTGTGTGTGTCTGTGTGTGTGTGTGTGTCTGTGTGTATGTGTGTGTGTATCTGTGTGTGTGTGTGTGTGTGTGTGTGTGTGTGTGTGTGTGTGTGTGTGTGTGTGTGTGTGTGTGTGTGTGTGTGTGTGTGTGTGTGTCTGTGTGTGCGTCTGTATAACGCATAACTCATGAACCGATACACGGAAAAACACCAAATTTCAAACTTAAGCTTTGTTCCAGCGTCTAATGAGCTGATTAGATTTTGGGGCAGAGTCGGAACATCTGGGGGGGTACTTTATAGGTGGTCATTTTTATATTTTATGGAATATATCTGTTATTTACGTTTGGGGAAGAAAATTCTTCAAATGAAAGTTACTTCTTATTTTATTATCTATAATTTTTTTATATACAAAATTTTCCTAAAATGGTCCGTATTCGCGAAATTTGACAAAATGTAAAAAAATATTTTTTTTTATAAAAATTGTTCAAACAAAAGTTGATTGTAATATAATTCTCTATAATTTTTATTCTATAGATAATTTCTCTAAAATGGACCGTATTCGAGATATTTGAGAAAATGTGTAAATTTCGAAATTTGAAGAAAACTCAAAAACGGATAAAGAAAAAAACATTAAATTTTAAACTTAAGTTTTATTTCGGCCTGACGTGAAATGATTAGATTTTGGACAAAGTCGGAACATCTGGGGGGTACTTTGTGGGAGGCCGTTTTTATATTTTATGGAATATATCTGTTATTTATGTTTGGAGAAAAAAATTGTTCAAATAAAAGTTACTTCTAATATTATTATCTATAATTTTTGCTTTATGTAAAAATTTCCTGAAATGGTCCGTATTCGAAAAATTTGACAAAATGTGCAAAATTCTGATTTTTATGAAAATTGTTGAAATAAAAGTTGTTTGCGATATCGATCTCTATAATATTTGTTCATACATGATTTTTTTTAAAATGGACCGTAATGGAAAAATTGTAGGAAAAGTGCTAAATTTAAATTTTTCAGTATTTTCATTTTCAATGAATATCTATAGAAAAATGTTTCGCGGTAGATGTATGTGGACAATGTATATATTTAGTTTATCCTCTAAACATTTATAGAGATGCTGCAATAGGTTGTACAAAATAACCGGAAAAAGCCTGTAATAACTAGATAGGAAAGTCATGTGTTGGACACATCAGATTTTTTGATTTATTTGTTGGTATTTCAGCAATTTAAAGTGTTCTAGTTATTCAATTTCAAGTTCAAAATGTCACGATGTATCTTGAAAAATTGTATGTACTTATAATACAAGTACTACTGTTATGAATATATTCGTTTTTAGCGGTAAATATTTATTAACGTTTTGACATAAAGCGCCATGATTCTCTGGGCTGAATACTTCAGATCCGCATTAAGGGGTTTCAATAAATATTAAGCATCAGAAATCAGTTTTCATATTACTTACATAAATTTACAAAAGGGTAAAATTTTGAACATTTAATTTAAATAAATAGTAAATAGGCATTATTGCTAACGAAATTTTGTATTTAAAAAGTAGTTTTATAAGAATGTTTTCTAAAGGTAGTTTTTAGCCCTTTTTGGTAAATAAATAAGAGGTAAAGAATCATAGTTGCTAGCTAAATTTTTATTTTTATAAGGTATTTTTATAAGGTATTTTTATATGGTATTTTTATAAGGTATTTTTATAAGAATATTAGATGAAATACAGGATGACCTACTTAAAATTTCGAGGTTCATCTTATTTGCGGTCAAATCGAAAGTGACATTGAATTTTCAGTCTTAAAACAAAGTAATCTAGTATAAGCCCAAAAAAAATACTTAAGTTACAGGAGTTAGGTCTGATTCCACCGTTGTGTTAAACGGAGATTAAAATGACAGTGTTAATGTAAAAATGTCATTTTAAACTTCGTTTAACACAACGGTGGAATCGACCCTTAGTCACGTTAATAAAATGTTACATTACAAACCACTAAACAACTCGAACATAATTTTCGTTTACTAAAAAAAATTCAAAATTTAGCAATATTTATTTATTATACAATCGAATGCGATTTCAAAGATAACTGGATCAAAAAATCCGAATCTCTAAATTTTGGAGCTAAATGCTCAGATAAAAGAAAGCGACCGATAGGGGTTACAAAAATAATCGATTTATCGATAATTCTGATATTTTTTAATGAAAATCGATTTATCCGTTGTTTTTAATAAATTATTTTCGTTTTTTTTTTTAAGATAATGTATTAATCGATTTTAAAGGAAATACAAAAAAAGTAGATTTATTCAAAATTATCGATTTATCGTTTAATCGGTTTTTTAATTATTTGATTATTTTCGATTTTTCGAAGATATTATATGAAAATAATCGATTGAATATAATCGGTTATTTTACATAATCGATATTTTTGTTATTTTTTTAAAATTATCGATTTATTGGATAGTCAGCTTTTTAATAATCAATTATTTTCGATAATCGAATAATCAATTTCAAAGGAAATATGAAAAAAGGATTATTAGAAAATAATAGATAATTCGTTTTATTTTTTGGAAAATCGATTTATCATAGAATCGGCTTCTTAATTAATTGGTTATTTTCGATTAGGCGATTATTTTGGAATTATTGATTATTTTTGGTATTTCAAAGATAATCGAATTATCGATTTTAAAGAAAATACAATAAAAATAGATTATTGATAATAATCGATTGATCGAAAATAATCGATTATTTAAAATAATCGATCATTCTGTTTTTTTTTGAAAATCGATTTGTCAGTTAATCGACTTTTTAATTAATCGATTATTTTTGAAATACAATAAAATAGATTATTGGTAATAATCGATTTATCATAGAATCGGCTTCTTAATTAATTGATTATTTTCGATTAGGCGATTATTTTGGAATTATCGATTATTTTCGGTATTTCAAAGATAATCGAATTAACGATTTTAAAGGAAATACAATAAAAATAGATTATTGATAATAATCGATTGATCGAAAATAATCAATTATTTAAAATAATCGATCATTCTGTTTTTTTTTAATCGATTTATCAGTTAATCGACTTTTTAATTAATCGATTATTTTTGATTAATCGATTATTTTCGATTTTTCAAAGATTATCGAATAATCTGTTTCCATGGACGAAAAAAAAATGGTTTATATGAAAATAATCGATTATTTAAAATAAACGATAATTCTATTTATATTATATTTTGTAAACACTAATTTATCGGTTAATTGGCTTTTTAATTAATCGATTATTTTTGATTTTTCAAAGATAATCAAGTAGTCGATTTTAAAGGAAATGACAAAAAATATATTGTTTGAAAATAATCGATTGATCGAAAATAATCGATTATTTTCAATGATCGATAATTTATTTCGATTATCACTCATCCCTAGCGACCAAATGACTTTTAATAGATTTAAATTTTAAAATGTTATCTGGTTTCAGACATATGCATTTCTAGAGTTTTATGTGACTCATCCTTTATAATAATTAATATTCCTAAAGAAAGAAGCCTTAATATACTTTTTTCTGAGGTTACAATACAAAACAGCATTTTCTCATTTTGACTAATTTTTAATAATATGTAATAGCCGTAGAAAAAATATAATGTTCAACTCATAAGGGTAGATTTGCAGTATTAGCCTGCGCACATGCTATTTTTATAATACTCATAGACAATGAGTAACATTTTTTGCTCTATTAACATTTTATTGTAATCTCTTGCAGAAAAGTCCGTAGTAAATAAACGCTAACGAAATATTCTATAAAAGGTCTTCTCTTTACATAAAATGTCGTGGCATCTGTTTGATATTAAAAAATCACGTTAATTTTATTTCATAATACAAAATTCGATTAAACACCTTTTAAATAAACCTAATAGTTCATTAAGATGCTAATAAACAAAGTCCGGTCCCTGTCACAGAGTTCGGGTCGCCGCGTGTCGCCGCCCAGTTCCCCCACTCCGTTAACCCTTCTTTAGAAATTGGCAACATTTGCGCAGGTTTAAAACCGGTGTATGTTATATCTCTGGTCTCTTTTATCTAAGATAAAATTAAACATAGATTGATTCCCTTTTATTTTCTTGTTAAAATCAATTACAACTTTGACTATCATAACTATAACACAAGAAACAGATCTAATTTTCATATTCAGCAAATTGTAACAGTGCCAAAATTCAGTATTTTTTAAGGGACTTTTAAGCTTTTAATGAGTTACCCCTAGAGCTCAGAAATGTTGCCTCATTCAATACCTTTAAATATAAATTAAGAGATTATAAGTTAATGAACCAGCATCTGTGATATTGTAGTGTTTAAAGTGTTATATTTTGTTTTATATTTTCGATCCATATTTTTTTTGTAATTTTATTTAATTATAATGTGCTATTAGCTTTGCTAAATAAAGGAGAAATACATAAATGTTGTATCCTTTAAACCACATAATAAAACATGTCCTGTGTTTACTAAATATTTCAAGATGTTGTGTAGCATCCAAATAGGTGAAGATTTCCAACAAATTAGTAATAAAAACATAATAAATATTATATTTATGACAAAAACACTGAAACCAAACTTAAATTAACAGTAAATGAAATTCAAAAATACTGTTATAATCATAATAATACCTAAAACCAGTTAAAAAATACACAAATACATAAGCCCACCGAATACAGGCACACGAAAATTCATTTGATTCACAAATAAATAAACAAAGATCAACATAATTCTATTACATAATTTTAGATTGGATTTAGTCTTACCACATATTGCAGAATTCCAGTTTGGTATGTTCACAAATTGAACGCTGATTTGCTTTCCTCCATACCATCTGCCATTCAATCCTCTGAAACATTTAAGTGCTCCCCTAGTTGAAGAATATTCTATGAAAACGTTTCCACGCAGATGAGCTTCGTGGTTACAACAAGTAATAAAAAGTCTAATTCTACCAAACTTTTCTAATTCAGGTACTACGTCTTTATAAAAATCCCTATAGCTTTTGTTGATTTCACCTTTTTCAAATTCCAAGCTGGAATCGGTGATTTGCTCGTTTTCAGTTTTTTCTAAACTGTAGTGTATAAAAAAATTTGGAATTAGAATTATTTTGCTAATTCCTGGACGAATGTGATTTCTAGAACAAACATCGAAGAAGCGACAAGTTGATGTTTTATTGAAAAATGGACATGTTGCTTTGCTTGGATTTGATTCTAAAATAGTTTTAAGATGTTCAGGTGTGTCTCCACCATTTTCTATAAAATATTCTACTTTCTCTTTTAATAATTCCTGGTGTGCAATTTTTTCTTGCAACTCATTTTCTTGTTGTACTCTCAATTCATCCCTTCTTTTTTGCTCCTTTTCCCATTCCAATCTAATTTTTTCATTCTGTTTCGCTCTTTCTTCTCTAGCCAAAGCCAACTTTTTCTGGACTTCTCTAAATTCTCTCTGAGCTTCTTCTTCTGCTCTCAACCATGCTCTTTCTCGAGCAGCGTGTAGTTTTTCTTCTTCTAACTCATTCTGTTTATCTGCTTTTAACTTTTCTGCCAACAATACATGATAAGAGGGCGAGTTTTGCAACCTATTAAATTCTAAAAGCAAATTTAAGAATTACCTATAAAATGAGGTAAAACATTGAACTACAAACCTTCAGCCTCATTTCGATCTCTTAATTTTGCTTTGTGCTGTCTAATACGTTTTCGCCTCAACTTTTTTGCTAATTTTCTCCATTCTGAATGTCTAGATAAAATTAAGAAAACATAACCACAAAAATACCTACATTGATTCTAGAATAAAATATATGTAGATAATACTAAAAAAATATAGTTTAAAGAAGTATTTGAATTCTTATGAAATAGAATTAAATTGGGAGTCTCTTTAGATACAAATTTATTATTTTAAACTTAGATTCCTCTCTATAAAACGAAATTAGTGGCGTTTTAAAAAGAAAGTAATATGAAAATTGAATTCAAACCAATAAAATTGTGCTAAAAAAATGAACCAGTTAAAAATACAATGACCATTTAATGAAAAAACAATCCTTATCTATGAAAATTATAACATGCTGTTTTACATCTATGTATTGCAACAAAAAAGGATTTACTTAAGAGCTACTACAACATATTACTTAATTTGTAATTTATTTATTTTTAAAAAGGATACCTACTTCCCCATATATATAAAATAAAAATAATAGGCTAATTATCCATATGATCTTCTCTCAGAAACAGTACCGTCTTTTTTCTTATCAGAATCAGAGATATTATTTAAAAATATAAAATACAAACAGAAAATACTTTTAAAAACAGTGTCACATAACCTCAAAATGTAATCATTGTTTGACGTTTGAAGTTCGACAGATGAATGGTAATTGTAAAAATAGAGTTCGGAAAACTCAGTACTTTTTACTCTTTTGAACCTTTTGAACTACTAATAAAATGGGGATGCAATTCTAGATACGGACCGCGGATAAAATGTAATCGCAAGTCGTCTGTATCTTTATACATCAATAGTAAATTCAATAATTTACTCAACTGGAGTTTAAATAGACTACACAATAGTAATATATTTTTTTTATTTTTTAAAAATAGTTAAAATATTATCGATTCATCACAACAATCGAGAACGTAATTTAAAAAATAAAATATCATTCGATTCTGTTTGCTAATTTTTTCTAGATATCAAACTTACGAAGGTAGCCGAAATAAGACGAAATAAGAAACGTTGCCAATTTGCAATAAAAAACTACGTTTTGAGGATATCGACTATTCTATATTAAAATAGTTATATACTATATATGGAACTAATTTTATTACGAAATTAAATCCTAAAAGTGGCGGTGGAGATAAGGACACGTAAAATTAATTGAATAAACTTGTTTTGAATTTGGATTTGCCTTCCACGTGAAAATCCGGGGTTCGAATCTGGGCTGGGCACTAATTAATTTATTTGTTTTATTTTACAAATTAGTAAAATTTGCAAATTATTTTAAAATTAATTATTTTGTATAAATAACCTAAAATAATTTTTAAAATTTGTAGATTTTCGTTAGCAAGTCGTAGAAAAAAACTTGAGTGGATTGTCGTCATTATCCACTCTTGTTGTACAAATTGCTTCGCTGTTTTAAATTAGCTAATTTGGTTTTAAGTATGCAAGACATACTACAGCCAATTATACAGGGTGGTTTTTTGCCCAGTTCGATTATATCTTGTATGGTTTAGAATTTGTATAGCTTGACTAAAGCAATTTGAGACACCCGGTATATTATCCTCAAAAAAATAATTGCGAATGGCATACAAGGGCGGTCCCAGGATAAATACTAAGAAGGTGTTATTGTCATTAGCCTTTTCTTTTGTATTATACTTTTTGTTTGTTAAGAAAATGCTTATGACTGTAAGAAATTTTAATCTCGGGAGGGGTCATAGCCTCCATAGCCCCCTCCGTAGAGCCGACCTTGATACAACAACTTCTTTCGTTATATTGAAATGTTAACTTTGCAATAAACTTTTAACTTTTGATTCAAAATTCTATTAGGAAAAATTAAATTGGTATGACTATCCCAGACAGCACACCAAATCCTTTGGATATCTACTGGACATCCCAATATCCACTGAATGTCCAGTTCATGGTGGATATCTATTTTATATCTAGATGTAATTTACAGACATGCAAATGTCCATAAATAATAGTAATTATATAGCAAATTATTAAAAAATTACGCCATTGTGGCTAATAGTACCGTTCAGATATTTAAAATTAATTTTTTTTAAGGTATATTCAATATCCCATGGACATCCACTAAATATATCAAAGTCTAGGCACAGAATAACCACTATTATTCTGTGGTCTAGGCGCGAACGCAAACTATGGTGGATGTCCACTAGATGTAATTTTTGATTTTGCTTACTAAGTATAGATGGCGACACCACTTTCGCTCGTTGAATATCTACTCATGCTCAACCCGCCGTAACTGAGTTCAATCAAAATTGGTATCGCTATCAGACTCCATTAGAGACTGGAGTAGAGAATTCCCATTTATTGCTGAAGAGTCCTAATAAGGATGACTTTCTCCTTAGTGGGCAAAATCAAAGGCAGAGTGTTGAAAATATTTTGAGTGTTGAAAATATTTTTATCTCTATTTTCTTTCGACGTTATTCAATATCCATTGGTTACTTATGACCCTCTACTAAAGATACCCATAAAATATTTTGCTGAATATTCGAATATCTTCTATATCCTGGGATATATTTTTTATATTTTCGATTCCCTCATTACAGAATATTTGTCATGGGAATGTAAAGGGCTAATAATTGATCAACAACATGGTTTTTCACAAGGAAAATCTACAGTAACTGCCTTGTTAAGTTATCAAAATGAAATATTGAGTGCTTTTGAAGGGGGGTATCAAGTACATTCTGTCTATACTGACTTCTCAAAAGCATTCGATAGAGTTAACCATATGAATTGTTGATCGCCAAGTTGAGCTCATATGTTATCAATGGTAAACTTTTAAATTGGCTATCTAGTTTTTTAATTGGTAGGTATCAGTGGGTCAAAATTGGGAATCACATTTCTTATTTGATTGAAGTATTGTCTGGTGTTCCCCAAGGATCCCATTGTGGTCCGCTTCTTTTTAATCTATTTGTAAATGACATTGCATGTTGTATAAAACAGTCTCAGTTCCTACTATTTGCAGATGATTTAAAAATCTTTAAAATTGTTGAAAGTATATCTGATTGTTTTGATTTACAGACTGATATTAACAACCTAGCATTGTGGTGTAATGTAAATTGTATGAATTTGAATTTAAGTAAATGTTTTTATATTAAGTTTAATAGGTGCCATACTAATATAGACTATACTTATTGTATCAATTCATTAGATCTTGAATTGGTGACCCAAATAAAGGACCTTGGCGTAACCCAGACAACACACCAAATCCCAGAGATATCCACAGAATATATTTTGTGGATATCCAATATATCCACAGGATATCAGAAATATTCCGTGGAACTAATATGGATATCCAAATGTCCGTCTATATCCAGAATATAGAAGATATCCTATGGATGAATATTCATCAAAATATCTAATGAGTATCTCCAGACAATACAAGAAATGCCAGATATATCCATAGAATATATTTTGTGGATATCCAACCAAATGTCCGTCTATATCCCAGGATATAGAAATTCAGATAAATATTTTATAACTATTTTTAGTAGAGGTTTATAAGTAACCAATGGTTATTGAATAACGTCGAAAGAAAATAGAGGTAAAAAATATTCCCAACAATCTGCCTTTGATTTTGCATAATAAGGAGAAAATCATCCTTATTAGGAATCTTCAGCAATAAATGGAACTTCTCGACTTCAGTCTCTAATGAAGTCTGTTTGTGAAACAATGTCGATCAAACTCAATTACGGCGGGTTAAGCATGAGTAGATATGAAAGTGGTATCGCCATCTATACTTAGGAAGCAAAATCAAAAATTACATCTAGTAGATATCCACGATGGTTTGCGTCCGCGCTTAGACTTTGATATATTTATAGGGACCGTGCGTGAAATATAGAGGCAGCACTACTGCCGAACTTAGCCCTCTCTAGTGTTTAATTTTAGAATTAAATGGGGTAAACATTGTAAGTAAATAATAAAGGGTATTTTTTTAAATATTAAATATAGTTAAAAATAGATACCGGCCCGTACCAAACAATCGTTTACATGGTCAAAATGACGTAAAATGTGAAACATTATTAAAATCTGGACATGCATATACATTTTAAGCAAAAAGATTAAATGGCTAAGTGACAATAAATTGTAAAGTTGTACCTTAAACAAGTGTATCCAATGTTAAAATATCGGTATTTAGTAACACTGAATTTAAAAGTATTACAATAACATTTAAATAATGTAAATTAATAAAAAAGATTGATAATAATAATTATAAATCTTTTTAGCTTTATGTTAATCGAAATGTCATTCGTCCACTGACGTTTATGAGATGTTCAATGATACATATTATAGATTGCTCACCCATCTATAAAAAAATTATGAAAAGCGGGTTGCAATGTGCCTTTCCTAGTGCTCACTAAATAGAGCCGTTCTAGCCCAAATGTGTTTTAAAATAAAATTTCAGCATTTTAATCTTTAGAAAAAGAAAATAATTAAAGTTTTACTTCAAGACATGTCATTATGTATTTGGAAAGTTGAGTTTTCATGTAGTTAAATAATATTAAGAGATCTAAACAATTTTTATAACAGATAGATATAAATAATTTTAGACTACTATTTCAGAAACAATTCTACATAAAATACATATGTAATACAATTTTGAAAAGGTAATGTAAACAATTTTGATATGAGGTATAAACAACTTTGGGAAGAGTTGTAATTGGACACTTATCTATTATTCTGAATAATGTTTAATGGTAATGTCACTAAAAAAATTTACAAAAATCACTGGATTTTTAATATTTTAAAGTTTGTTACAATCTCTTTTGACAGTAATTGCAATGTATTATTTATATGTTTATTTTAATAATAAATGAGAAATAGTTAATAAATTGTAAAGAGGGCCGTGATATTTTTGTCAAATTGGACATTCTTATTTCATATTCTACATTAGTTTTAATCAACAGAATAAACCATTATCTGTAAAATGATATTTATATAAAATGTTCATTTATAAATATGTAAAAATCTTAATGACAAGAAAACACTAAAGATTCTAATTTCTAAACCGGTTCTGTAAATGATTTCCTTACAACTAAGTGCCATAGAGCTAAGTGCTCAAAATTGATACAAGCTAGATAAAAAGAAAACTTTGCCCAGTGAAATAAGCTTTTCGTCGTCTGATTTACATATGGATAAGCAATCTTTGTAATTATGTATATCATTGGGTGTGAGGCATAATTGTGCTCTGTGGAAATTTATAAAATTTCTTTACTATCGAATGAAATCCAGGTTTCCAAAGTGATGTGTTTGTACATCCACGGATGCAACAAGTTTTTCGATATTGATATTACGAAAATAATTGGACTTCATTTTATTAATAATTATTAAACAATAAATGCCGTATAAAACATTAATAAATACCCCCCATAAAGTTCACATTTTTGTCACCAGTTAGCGTTAAAGTCATGACGCACGGTCCATTAAAGGGGCGTTTGATTTGAAGCTCGATCGAGCGAGCGTCGAGGAGACCGAGAAGTGATGACGTCACAATAGAGCATTGAATCAAATCAAATAAAACAGAGTAAAAAACATAACCTCGCTTTTCTGTGATTCTTGTTTCTGGTTTGTATGTTAAAATAGTGAGCAAAAAGTAAAGAAAATGGAAAAACTTTTAATAATAAGGGGTAATGGCCCTGATGTGCAACATTTACCACAAATGCCCGCTTCGCTCTCATACTCCATGACTGTGATTACTGGTGATTAGATCTGGACAGAAAAAATGTATTTTTCAAACACACATTTTGTGTTTTTCATGACGAATGATTTTAGCTATAAGACAAAAGCAGCTAAGTAATTTGTTTACTTCTTGTCTGGTCTTTAATTTTAATATTCAAATTTGTTTGTAAGTTAATTAAAAAGAGATAGGTAGAGACAAAGACAAATTTCTCCCTCTTCTCGATCCTTCTGCTCTGAGAACATCGAGCTCGCTCTATGTTCTCGCTCCAAAGCAAAACAAACACTTTAGGGATATCTCGAAGTATCAATTCAAACACGTTTGCAGCGCTCGGAGATCTCCGATGATCAAATCAAACGCACCAATAGTGGATGTCCATGGGATATTGAATACACCTTAAAAAAAATTAATTTTAAATATCTCAACGGTACTATTAGCCACAATGGCGAGTACAATGGCGTAATTTTTTAATAATTTGCTATATAATTACAATTATTTATGGACATTTGCATGTCTATAAATTACATTTCATGGATATAAAATAGATATCCACCATGGACTGGACATTCAGTGGATATTGGGATGTTCAGTAGATATCCAAAGGATTTGGTGTGCTGTCTGGGAATGTTTGATGAAAAACTTACTTTTTCAGAACACATTACAATGATATCATTAAAAGCCAGAAAGTTGTTGGGTTATATACAAAGAATCTCTAATGGTCTCTCAATAAATTCTTTTAAAATTCTTTATTGCACTCTTGTTCGTTCTAATATGGAATATGCAGCTGTTGTTTGGAACCCTTATTATTGCATTCACATTAATAGACTTGAAACGGTTCAACATAAGTTTCTGAGATGCTCAGCATATAAATTAGTAGTGCGTATAAATAATTACGATTATGCTAACTTATGTTCCAGATTAGAAATCACAACTTTGCAGAACCGGAGAACTCAATTAGATCTATGCTTCCTATTCAAACTTTTGTCTGGATCAATATATTCTCCTGATATTTTATTAAAAATTGGTCTTAAAATTAATAGTGCAACCAGAGCTAATGAAACTTTTTTATTAGACCCCATAGACAAAATTACGGCTTTTATAGTCCATCAACACGATTGGTTAGGAGTGCTAACAGTATAGAAATAGACTTGGATTTTTTTGGTTCCTCATATCCTTCATTTAAAAGAAGTATTGCTAACCACTTTCTTAATGACACTTGAAAGTACTGTTATTGTCTGCCTTGTTAATCAAATGTTTTAATCATAGGTTTTAATCAAATGTTTTACATGTTACAATTTTTGATGTTTTTTATTTTGTATTTGTGCATATATTTTTATATTTTTATTGTAAAATGGGGTTTTCCCGTAAATAAATAAATATAGACGGACATTTGGATATTCATATTAGATCCACTGGATATATTGGACATTCATAAAATATATTATGTGGATATCTCTGGGATTTCTTGTATTGTCTGGAAGATACCCATTAGATATTTTGCTGGATATCCGTAGGATATCTTCTATATTCTGGATATAGACGGACAATTGGATATCCATATTAGATCCACGGGATATTTCTGATATCCTGTGGATATATTGGATATCCACAAAAGATATTCTGTGAATATCTCTGGTTTTTGGTGTGTTGTCTGGACATTATACAATATACTAAATATTGTATTTGAACATTTTCTTAACTTTACCTATGAATATATCTGTTAGTAGTGAAAGTGATGAAATTATGAGCACTCCACCAGAGATTTTAGAAAAAGCTCAAGCTGCCACACATAATTTGTTACCGCTAAAATCCAAAAAATGGTAAGAAATTACCTATCGATAATTTATGGATTAGCGACACAAGCATTATATCCTTTATTTAATAGAAGAAAATAATTATGCGTAGAAAAAGTATAGTACGT
This sequence comes from Psylliodes chrysocephalus, assembly GCA_927349885.1. NCBI lineage: Eukaryota > Metazoa > Arthropoda > Insecta > Coleoptera > Chrysomelidae > Psylliodes > Psylliodes chrysocephalus. The sequence goes on along the minus strand of OV651829.1, from coordinate 22,998,794 downwards.
TACACGAGTTGTAAGCCCATTACGCACTTGCGAAATTTACGCACTCGCCGCTGCGCAGCTTCGTGCGTAAACTTTTTCACTTCTTTAAATTAAATTTATAAATAACACAAGTAAACATTCGGCAACATTGCTGAATTTTTATTCGGAGCTCCCACACGTAAAATACCTAGAATCAAGGGTCAAAATTTGACTTTTATTTTAATTTTCCCAATTTTTTGCAGTCTCGTTTTAAAATTGTAGTAGAAAAGTTGGCTGGTTCTTGAGACAATTTTGTTGCTTAATTTACTGAAGCCAAAAAATATTAATTAGTACAAACACTGGCGACCTTGAAATAAATCCGTTTTGCTAATATGCTAATTTATTGCAGAAAATATAGGAAGTGAGGTGCTTGGTACCGGTAGCAAGCTTGTCCCATCGCAAATTGATTAAGTAATCCGGCCTATTTATTATGCCGAAGCTTCACAACATTTTACCAATCTATTAACAACAGTTTATTTCATAATATTAATAAAAATAAATTAATAAATTTGGAATTAGCGCTTTAAAATAATAAAATTATCTAATTTTAAATCGCTCATGATACTCATTTGTTCGACAACTTTCGATGCTATTGATCAGACTTAAATAATTTGACAAAATTAAGAGTTGCTAAAAATTTTTGCCGAATAAAAGTGGAATGGGAGAAAGAGATTGGAGACCTTTTATCTATGGTGGAGTAGCTTCATGTGTTGCTGAATTTGGTAAGAACCCCTTGCATTGAATATTTATTTGGACTCTATATTTGATAATTTCATAGTAGCTGTAATTTTTCCTAAAAACAAACTAGTGAATTATTAAGGTATTGTTTTAACTTTATATGATGGAAGTATTTTGCTTAGATACCTATAAATAGGAATGTAAAATTTATAAGTTCTGTAATGATATTTATAAATATAGCTTTAAAAAAAGAGTTGTTAACCCCTTACACCTACATCTTTAGTATTTTCATTTAATTGAAAATATTGAGATCTATAGGTATATAGGTATTCTTCGGACTCATTTTTTTACAAAACTAAATATTTTAAATCCGATCAGAATCTAGTTGTGCTGGGGTTGACTATAAAACAATACTTTGCTAAATTACAGTTCATTGTTAAAGTCTTAGGTTATTGTTTTAAATTATAGGTTATATTCGAATGTTCTGATTTCAAATGTAACAATCATTTGTTTCTATAAAATTCCTCATTAATAGGTAAACTGCAATAAATAATTATATTTATAGATAGGAGATAAGTTTTTCCTACCTATCCAAAAGTAGGTACATTTTTCATAGATGAATGAAATTTAGTAGTAGTATATTTGTTTCAGGAACCTTTCCTATCGATACAACTAAAACCAGATTGCAAATTCAAGGACAAAAATTAGACAAAAATCATGCAAATCTCAAGTACAGAGGAATGGTAGATTGTTTTATAAAAATTGCCAAACAAGAAGGATTCAGTTCGTTATACTCTGGGTATGATTTTATTGCATATTTTCCTAATTTACCATATTATGAATATTCAAAAATTATCATCATTCAATAGACATACATGTATTTTTTTTTAGTAATTAGATTAAGATAAAAATATAAATGAATTTAATATTATAGAGATAACACACGCGAACTGCAATTGATAAAGCTTTATTTTATTTGAATATGTTTACACAGACAGAATTAATTTTCCATCATGTTATATTTTGAATGCAAGAAACAAACTATGAAAAATATTGGATTTAGATTGTCAATAATTCTGGAAGAATTTTATTTATACATAAATATAGATACATCATAAAAATAACATGCAATTATTAAAATAATAATATTTATAAAATATTAAATAGCTCTGCCTATTTACAGAATGGACCATGGTTTTCTACGTTTCTCTATATAGTTGTTTCAATTCTAAGCTACATATATAAAATAACCAATTAATAGCTTTGTGCAGCATCTATTTAAATTGATCCTATAAAGTATAACAAAAGAATGAAACTATACCCATTTATTGATATTGTCTGAGTAAGCACTCATTAATTTTACGTTTAATGTCAAAGTTTATGTCCAAATTTAATTCAGCTGCTTATCTATTAAAATTATAAATAGTATGGATAGGTTAATTTAGCAAAATATTTATTCAAAGTGTGGGCAAGTAAATTACCGTTTTATATCTTGTATTGTGTATCTTGAGGTACACTAAATTTAATTTTTAGAGATATTAAAGATAATTTCCCCATTTGAACAGCATTGTCAATTCCCCTTTCCAGATAAATGCTATCAATTTTAAGTGTAATGTATTTCATAAATCTGTGATGGATAGATTCAATAAGTAACTTATGGGATATATACATGTATTCAAGATGTGATCTTACAAATGAGTTGAATACAATTAGACCGTCTATATTTCTGAAAGCCATGCTTTCTTTTAGCTGTGGATGTAATGTAAATTAGTTGTTGAGGTAAAAAACTTAACTTCTTGTTAAATTTCAATTCCCAAATCCTTTTCTGTCTCCACTTCCTCGAGTGAGTTATTCTGTATTGAGTATACAAACTGGATGTTAAGTAAGTGTTTATTTGAAAATCTCATGAACTTGTCTTTTGGAATATTAAAGAGGCAATTTATTAGTAATATAATAATTATTAAATTTATCTAAATAATTTTGTATAAAAACTTTGAAAATATTTTGCCTAATTTTCCCTAATTTTACTCTTAATTATAAACAATTTAATGGTACTTAAACATGTAGTTAAAAAAGAAGGATAATATTGCATAACAATAACTTGGAATTTTTAAGTAATAATATTAAAATAAAACTTAAAATATTAGAGAACATTTGGCATAAAACTTACATATTTTAATACACTATACCGTTATTATACCGGGTGTTCAAATTAAAGTGTTACAGTTAAATACCGCCGAAAATATGCATATTAGAAAAAAAAGTTTTATAGTTTTTTGGGGGAAACATTTTGGCTAAATTCATTTTTTTATAGCTGACCATAATATGGCCATATCGAGGTGGACTTTGTTTTTTAAATGGGAATCCCATTTTTTCTTACATGGGAATCCCATTTTTTTCTTACATATTCTTAAAGTACATAAAAAAAATAAGAAACTTTTGAGAGAAATATTTTTTTTATTGGACTTTTACTTTTTGAGTAACAGCTACTTGAAAATGTTGCTGCGCGAAAAAAAGTTGGCTATATAGCATGGTTAGCTATAAAAAACAATTTTAGCCAAAAGTTTTTCCCCACAAAACTATAAAACTTTCGTCTGAAACGTTTTTTTTTTATAAAAAGCGGTATATAGCTGTAACGCTTTAATTTGAACACCCGGTATATTATTATGCGACTTTTGGTGGATATAATAGTATACATTTTACAGTAGTTGCTATAACTCCAGTTACAAAATGACATTACATCAAAAATATATCAGTAATGGCAACTAAGTAAACCTTAATAGTAAACTTACAATTTGTATAAAAAGTTCGTGTAATCTACCTAAATTCTCTAACGAATTAAATTTTATAGAGTAACATTTCATATTAGTTTGTAAAAATGAATACGCCTTATCATTTTCTTAAAATAATGGTTTTAAATTTTTTTTGAAAAATTACGAAAAAAAAAATAAACTTAAAAAATATTTCAAAATAATTTGTTATTTTAAATAAAAACATACTAATGTAACCTTGTTTTGTCTACATATTGCAATTATGATACAGAATTTTTTACCAACATGGCGGAAAGTTTGTGTTCCTTTTTACCGAATAAAATGGCTGAATCTTCTTTAGACCAAAAAGTTGTAATTAATACATATAAACACCACGTTAATATTTTATAACTTATACTTTTGTTGCTTTTATGTGCACAACACAACATATGGTTATTATAACTTAATTATGTATGTTTAATTTGCATATATCATATTATTTATTACCACTATGTTATAGTTTAATTCTATGTGTATAATATAAGTTATATCAAAACTCGTTTATCACTGAGTTATAACTGTCAAAAAATAAAAACATTTCTATAGGTTATGTAGATGTTCTGTTTACTGTTACTGCTTACTAACATCATTATTAAAATTTGCAATTAGGAGTATTTCAATAATTTCTAATATTGGTTTTCAAGAATTAATACAGAAAAGATCAAATAAAGAATACTTATTGTTTGCAAAACATGGTTTTAACAGTGGAATCGACCCTTAGACGTTAAAAGATCCAATAAAGACTTAAATCGATATTTTTGTATTATTTTACCTCCTACATTTGAAATAAAGGTTTTTTTTTTTCGAGATGGTTTTCTTGAAAGTTGGCTTTTAGTTGCTGTTGTATAACTTCTGAAAACACTAAGCGACTTGTTATTTCAGGAGTAACTTGTCCTTTTAGCAAATCATTAACAATTTTGTTGGGTGTATGTGGTAATTTTTTTTAGTCTGTTGAATTTTCTTTTTGTATCGTTCACCTTTCTTTTTAATATCGCTAAGACATTTTTTAAGAAGTTTTTATCTCATTTTTAAGCTTTTCTTTATTCCATCGCTGCATAATTTTACCTTGAATAGCTTGCCTTGAAATGGGAAGAAATGGGGGGTATGTCTCGCGACTTGGCGTGCCATATGCCCTTCAAAAGAAACTGGACTGGCCGGTGGGGTATTCTCTTCTAATTTCTTGTCTAGCAATTCTCTTTTTTTCTTCTCATTTTTTTTACTTTTCGTTTTCCCTATCATCCATTTCACATATATTTTTTATTTTTCCAGCTTCTTTTCTAGCTAAATACCTCTCTCGTTCCTTTTTCTTTTGCTGTTCATGTAGAACCGGGTCGTTTCTAATTTGTTCACGTAATTTTTCATGCATTTTTTTTGATCGTTGATTTTGTAATTTTCATGATTTTTTCGATTCGTTTTTTTTTCAAGTTTTTCCTTGGTCTTAGCCATTCTTGATTTTTTTGTTAATAATAACTGAAATAAATACAATATTTCTCTAAATCTCCGTTATTTTACCCTTACATCCGTTAATTTTCCTTATTAACAGTAGTGAGATTAACGGAAGTGAGACTTTTATTTAAATTTGCCGCCTTTAATTTACTAAAAATAAGTTTTTTGATAGTGGCTTAAAATTAAAAATAATCAAATTGAGTTCAGGGGAACCCAAAATTTAAAAATCCGTCGAAAACTCGAGGACGAAAAAAAATCATGATTCCCATACCTGCCTTCCTTATCTGTATACAGACGGGAAATAAGTAAAAGTGAAAAGAGAAAATAATTAAAACCAATAATGTTTAAAGGAGGACATGTAAAATGGAACTAATCGAGTCCATGTTAAATTAATAAAAAACACGTCAGATAGATATTATAATTTGTGTTTAAAGGTCTAAAGTGATTATTGAAAAACACAATACAAGTTTCTAATTGTAAATTATTAAAAATATGTTTTTCTACGAACTCTTACAAAAAGACATCTTTCGCCACAGGATACTTTCAGCGAAAACTTGATTTCCGTCACTAGTGAGAAAAAATCCCATAACGTTTACTTTCGTCTCTAGTGACGAAAGTAAGTTGTTACATATTTTCATATATCAGTCGCCTCGTATAATATTGGCAGCTTATAATTATTAATAATGAAATAAAAAGATGCTCATTAAATTCTATATGCGTTTTTACCTAAACTTTAATGAATTAAAGATAAAATAAAAATGTATAAAAATAGTGCAAATTAAACCAATCTACATCTAGTTTCCTGGTATCAAATAGAAGAGGGAGACTTACCTAACTTGAAGCCACTTCAAATCCTACACTTCCTTGAGAAAATAGGATTGGAAGGGTCGCTATAGGCATTGAGACATTTCCTTAGTGCAGTGGCGACAGAAGGGGGCACAATAGATCTTTTAGGTCGCAGTGTATTAACACCCCATTATCAACATAACATAGTTTCCTGGTTTTCATTTGTTTATTTGAAGTTTTATCACTTTTGAGAACTGTCAGTTTCAGTTCGTCCTAAATTTAACACATTTTCATGATGTCTGAGTCAGAAAGCGATTGTACTCCCCCAGAAATTATTTTTAATCAGATTTATTACCGGCCAAATCAAAAAAGAGATATGAAGAAATTTATATCAAATTTTTGGACTGGAGAGAAAAAAATAAAGTGAGATCATTTTCGGAAACTGTACTACTAGCATACTTTGGAGAAATATGTTCAAATTTTAAACCGTTGACGTTATGGTCCATTTATTCGATGCTAAGAACTACACTCTCTGTTAAAAATGATGTCGATATTAGTAAATATCCAAAGTTACGTTTGCTTTTGAAAAGAAAATCTGATGGTTTTAAAAGCCAAAAATCCAAAAAAATTTTCGCCTGAAGACATAAAGACTTTCCTAAAGAATGCACCTGACTATAAATATTTAATAACAAAGGTAACGGAATTATCATTTTTATTTTAACAAATACTTAATACATAACTACTAATATTTGTAGGTAGCATTAGTTTTTGGATTATCTGGCGCTTGTCGTTGCCACGAACTAAAAGATTTAACAATAAGCGATGTAAAGGATACTGGAAGTATTCTGTTAGTTAAAATCCGTAATACAAAAACAAAAGTTCCGCGTTCTTTTCATATTTCTGGACCCTTTTATGATATTTCTAAAAAATATATGAGCCTACGTCCCGCAAACATGGATCAAATTAATTCAAGATTCTTTATTAACTATCAGAATGGAAAGTGTAGCAGACAGGTTGTTGGAATTAATAAAATCAGTAAATTTCCTAACGAAATTGCTCAGTTTTTAACGTTTCCGAATCCTCAAGATTACACTGGGCACTGTTTTCGCAGAACATCCGCAACGCTATTAGTGGATGCAGGAGGTGACTTGCTTCTGTTAAAAAAGCACGGTGGTTGGAAATCTAGTAGTGTTGCGGAAGGATATGTTGATGAATCCACGAACAGTAAAAACCAAATACAAACCAAAATTTTACAATCTGTACAAAATAAGGAAACTACTAGTTCATCCGATTATGGCGCATTATCATCATCTGAAATGACATTTAACAGTAGAACAAATATGTCGGCATCTACCTCAATAAATAAAAAGCTTGAGTGTAATACCCCCATAATTTTGAACAATTGTTCAAATATAACAATAAATCAATATTTAAATAATAAATAATATTTCTGAAATATTTAATTGTTGGTTAATTTTTTGTTATTCCTAACACAAAATAAAGCATTTGCTAACGTTTTTTTTTTTTTTTTTTTTTTTTTTTTTCATTTTTGTAGGTACCTACATGACATAATAGAGTTCGTAGAAAAAGTATAGTGTTTTACTCGTCGAAAATCATTTTTTGAAGCTCGCGAACATTACCAACCTCGGCTTCTCCTCGGTTGGTAAATTGTTCTCTCGCTTCAAAAAATGTTATTTTCGTCACTCGTGAAACAATATACTATTAATCAAAATAAATTTCACCATTAAGTGTTGTCATTTGAAAAATAAGCGCATGTAAAAATACGTAAGCCAACGACTAAAAATAAATGAAGAAACACGTTTTCTGTTATTTTAAAATCACACTGCTTCAGTTGGTACACACGTGTACAATAAAATACGTATTAGATAAACTATTCATTCTAAACTGATTAAGGTGATTAAAATGTTTGTTTTTACTCCATAGGTATTACATATTTTTTTTATTTGCCTTTTGTAAACTAAAATTAGAGTTTTTAAGAAATACCTTTATCTTAAATTGCCTTTCTTATTCTTATTTCTCCTTCGGAAAACGTATTAATGTTGATTATTTCTTGTAAAAGCTACAAATATATCTCATTATTTTATCAAAAGAAAACAAATTTGCTCGGCAGAAATATTTTTAAGATAACTGGAATTTATATAAATATTTTGATCTTTTAAATAGGTAGTTTACTTTAAAATTCAAGTGTAAATATTAAATTTTATTTTACAAAACAAAACGCTTTAATGTTAGGTACGTCGTCAAAACGAGATAACATTTTTATTAACTCTGTTGAATTACATCAATTAATAAATTTGACGTCATAAAATACATCGCAAATTAACTAATGAATAGATTTCAAAAACAAAAAATATTTGAGTGAGTTTTTGTCATTCACAATATACAGGATGTTTGGAAGGTCGATGCAAAGTATTGAAGAGGTGATAGGGGAGGTCATTTAGACCTAATTAAGCCAAGCATACCTTAGTACAAAGTCTTACGGTCTTACATTTTGGATTTCTTTAAAAAAAAATGCATTTTTTCACATTTTTCTCCTTTTATCTCTAAAAGATGATAAGTTTGATATTTTTTTTAATAGCAGAACGTTTGTCTTTTCTGAAAGTGTAAAGAAAAGAAAACCACACTGACTACAAAAAAATAAATAAATTTTTGGTAGTTTTGTTTCTCTTAAAAAAAAATCCAAAATGTTCGAAACACTCGAAAACCGTAAGGCTTTGTACTAAGGTATGTTTGACTTAATTAAGTCTAAATGACCTCTCCCCTATCACCTCCCCAAGACTTTGCATCGACCTTCCCAACACCCTGTAGAAATTTCATCAAAAATTTCTATTTTGAATTAAACAATGAATTTATCTTGTGATAGTAAGAGTAAATTTCAATTTTTTTTATCAAATTCAGATTAATAATTCACCGGAAATTTTTGATTTGGGAAATATTGCCGACCTTGACTTAAAAATACACTAAAACGATTTTTGAAAATTTACATTGCATCCATGAAACCATAATATTTTACGTTAACATAAAATAAAGGATGAGAATTTTATGATCTAAAATTTACATCATTAAAACGCGTGACAAAATTCTACATAACATGAAAAATTTGATGCAGGATAGCCTTGGTTTCTTTAATGACGTTTCTAACTTTATTTGCATAATAAATGCGGAACAGAAATATCAGGAGATTTTAGGAGCAGAGTTTATTAACGGTAACCAACGGCATCCTATTAGTAAGCCTCGACTGTCCATCTGTCTGTCAGCGGGCTGTATCTTATGATCCATAATAGATAGACACTTGAAGTTTTCACAGAATGCGTATATTTGTTGTTGCTATATCAACAAATAAGAATAAATTAATTATTTTGGCTTTTATACTCGATCTTAATAAAGTATTTAAAAAGTATCTACATAGTGTTAAATTTTGTACGATGGTGCGAAACCCTTTATGCGCGAGTCCGATTCGCACTTGGCCGTTTTTTTTTTTATTGTATTAACTGTAGTTATAGTATTTTTAACATAAATTCCGATTTACGTCAGATATCATTTATGACGTCACGGCCTTGCAGTGTTGTCTAATCGTCAGAATAGTTGAGGAATTTAGAAAGATTTAAAATTGTAAGGTTATGTATTTGTTAAGTTACTAGGAACGATTAGTTTTAAATGTATATTTAGTATATTTGTTGATTTATTAATGTTAAAAAATAACAAAACCTTACAAAATAGGAAAGCAACTAAACTAACAGTGACCTTATCTAATGGCAAAAAGTCTTACTTCACGTCTGAACCGAAACCGATATCATGCAGGGCCGAATTTTAATTCTAAGGATGAGTGCGCTACGTTAATTTCCATTATTCTGAAACAATAATTAGTCGAGAATTAATGAAGCAAATTTCAAAAAATTTTGTACGGTTGAATAGAGAATAAAACCCCCTTTCAAATGAGGTATCACTCACCACCCCATGCCATTTAAATTTTTCGAAAGGGTTGCTCCCCTCTAGTAAGGGATCAAATTAAGGGTAAACTATTCATACAAAAATGTACATTGTAGAAATCAAAAATCGACGTGTCTCGGCGATTTTCCTAACAAGACTCCAGTAACGAGTTAGATAGGGGGGGTAAGACTTATGATGCTCACTGTATATTATATTCCACTGTATGTGTATGATTTACAATCACTGATTAGGTTCTTTTAACAATGTTGCCAAACTAATCTTTTTTGGTATACATTTTGTCACCGAATTCGGAGGCAACTATACCAAATAACAAAACTCCATCAAAATGTTCCTTCTGTTATTATTTTTTGTGATGTTCTGTAAATCTGGCCATTCGACAATCACCACTTAAATCAGATTAAGAGCAAACCGAACACCTTGAAAATTTCTAATTCCTTCCGAGCCTTTATTCTTAGTCCGATTTTTTTGTGAAACTTCTGATGGAGAAAACTTGAATATTTTGTAAACTTTCGTAATGTATTATGAAAATTTTTAAAAGGAATTAAAAGAACATTTACTCGCCATTCTATATTAAATCTATGAAAATTTGCTACTTTTTGTTTGAATAAATATCTAGTAGTTTAAATGGGAGGATTTCCCACCTCTTTTTTTCCTTAAACGTCTCTGTAGAGTGCTGCTATATCGTTGTAAATTTAAAGCTCTTAATATTCTGGAGACACATAATATTGCGAAGTATATCCAGTAGCGCGCATATAAATACAATTTTATATTAGAAAATACTTTAAACATGCTTTCGCGAGACGTCCGGTTTGCTCTTAAACCAGAACTGCCTATTTAATCCACAAATAATTGTTCATTCAGACACAATAATATAATTAATTTATATTTTTAGGATTTGGCCTGCAGTATTAAGGCAAGCGACTTACGGAACCATTAAATTTGGGACTTACTACACCCTAAAGCGAATTTTGGTATCTTATAACAATGGTAAAGAAAGTGTTACTGTAAATGTTGGCTGTGGTATTGTAGCGGGGGCTATTTCGAGTGCTATCGCTAACCCAACGGATGTATTGAAAGTTCGCATGCAGGTTGCGGGTATTAACGGCAATACTAATATCGGGTTGATAAATTGTTTTAGAGATGTTTATACTCATGAAGGAATCTCAGGGTTATGGAGGGTGAGTACATTATTTTCACAACATGAAATTACATCATCATGACACTTCGCTTTCATAAGAAATTTTTTTTCCATTGTACAAATAAAACTTTAAACAGGTAGGTACTAATAAAAATGTATTGTAGCCATAAATTCTCGAAATACCTGACATTATACGCAATTATTCAATTTTAATAGCAATAGTATTTGTATAATTTAAATTAAACTATTTTATGTATTTCGCATTAATCATTATTATTCGTAATTACATTTTGCAAATGAATGTTTTTCATTAAAAAAGGATATAGTTTATTATATTTCATCATCATCGAGTAACTCCAAGCTAAAGCAAAGACATAAGTATTTCAATCACAATGGCTTTTCTACTGTGATATTGTTAGTACACAAGTGACAAAAAAAGTTTCTATAAATGTTCTCAATTTATTTAGTTTTTTAACAGTATATCTGTGATCGACTACGTTGGGCGCCAAATGTTGGTTTTACATTTAATTATTTTCAAGATCTTTTACTAGGGTCATAGGTTTGGCATGCATGTTATTCATATTTTAAAATATTAAAGATAAAAAAAACGTGGAAACTATTATTACTAATTAAATTCACTGTATATGCTTTAGGTACAATAAAAAACAATTTACCAGTTTCAAAAGACTAAATAACTTTAAAAGTTTGTATATTTTTGCTTAAAGTTACATAAAATAAAAATGTTAACTTATCTTAATATTATATATTTATAAGATCTGTCTACGATAATCTTAGAAATGAACTCTTCTATAGAACGACAGCGGGTCAGTAGGTTAAAATCCCTAGAAATGGCCAGTAAATCTAGCCTCTACGCGGGGTTTGTTGGATCAGTAAAGTTAAGGAACCATTCGTTTGGTGTAACTCTTGCGCATTTAAGGGTTACTTAGCTATACCTCTCTTGAGAAATTATCGGTAAAAACGGCCGTTAGTAGTTTTGAGAGTGGTTTCCGCATGTAGTTCCATACGTCTGGATTTTTTCTTCGCATAAGGTAGAAACCTTGAACTAGTTAAGCCTTCACATTGACACAGGACATAGCAACTTCACAGAATGGTTCGAAGCCTGTCATAGTCATATCTGACCCTTCTCGGACTGGTTCATTGGCCTTTTCGTTGCCCTGATATCCTTTGAGGCCTGACACCTAGGTTAGGATCACAATGTTTTGTCTACTTAGCACTGCCAGGATCAAAAGTGATTTTATGAACTGGTTCATCCCAACAAGGAAAGCATCATCTTGCACCAGCAGGAGCAATTTTCTGGACACCCTTTCAACAGTCGTGATTTGATTCTTGGTGAGAGAGAGAGAGAAAGAATTGCTTAGCGATCAGATTTATAAAGCATCAATATTAATCAAATGCTGCTTTGTTATTCTAAGCACACTAAGTGGTACTATTGGTACAAGGCTTATCAGTCAATAGTTATTTCAGTCAAGCTTATTGCCCTTTTTCAATATGGCAGTCACTGACGCAATCTTTCATATAGATGGCAGGATGTGAGAATTAGAGGAGGAAGTCATTATACGAGAAATGGGATAACACAGAGTGTCAGCACAATATTTTAACAGAAAAGAGAAGATACCATCTAAGCCTGGCGAGGAGTTGGACTTCAGCATTTTAAGTTTGTTTTTTATTATGTCTAAACCAAACGATACGTTGGAAATAGAGGTATGTTTCTGTTTCAGATCTTCAAGTATGAAGACATTACAGAAGGTGTTAGAAATAAATTGAGCAGATTCAGTATTATTGGCACTTATTTCCGTTTTCTTTTGGTACAAGAGGTACGGACACTTTGGATGTCAGATTTGTTTTAACATATTTATAGAACTTTTTGCTGTCAGTGCAGTTGGCGATGTACTCCTGTTAGGCTTTGCTTTAATAACTACGGCCTTTAGTTGATTAGAGAATAGTTGATGAGCAGAGAAATCCTTCATATTAGTGGTTCGCTTAAATTTTTTCCATAGGTTTTTCTTATGTTTTACCATAAACAGTAGTTGATTATTTATCCAGGGTTTGAGATTTGTTCTTTTGTTTATTTTGTTTTTAGTATGAGATTTTACATAATCATTAACCGTATTATGAAAGATATTCCACATGCAGCTCGGATCATTATTTTCAGGGATAATATAATTCTAGTCTAGTTGGTCTAGATAGGAAAAAACTTCAACAAAGTTTGTGAGTGAGAAGATTGGATGTGTAAGAAGAGAATGATTGAAATTGTAAACGACACGTTATGACTGCATGATCAGATGATCAGATATTCCAACTGGTGGGAGATACACCGGTAGGGTTAAGAGTTTTTCATAATTAATAAGTAGCAGATCGAGGGTAGAAGGTTCCTGATTTATTCTAAATCTCGTGGATTGGGTTATTACTTGAACAAAACTAGATTTGTGGATAAATCCAATGAACTGATTGGTAACATTCTGCATATCAGGTATAGAAGTTATTAGCCATTTAATGTCTAAAAAAAAGAAATCACCTACTATAATTAGATTTTCAGAACCACTTAGGACATCGAGTTTGTCTAGCAGAGCCACGTCATTAGCAACAGGTGTGTCTGGCGGACGATAAATAACTGCAAGAGTAATATGGCAATTGAGATGTTGCAGATGCAAACAAAGATAATCAATACGAGGAACTGAGATATCTACAGATGAGATTGTAAAACAGTCTAAGATATGTTGAGCTACATATATACATACTCCTCCTCCTCGTCTATCAATTCGATCATATCTAAAAATCTGGTAATTAGAGATTAAGCTGTTTGGAATATTTACATTGAGCCACGTTTCGGTAATTAAAATAAGGTCCGGTTTTTCAGATTGAATAAGACAAATAAATTAATTCCATCCTTTCTGCAGCTCACAATTCTATCAACATATTTCGTTCGTTCGTGTATCCGTGCTGTGAGAAGGATATAGAGTTATTCGATCATTCCGACCGGCCGGGATTCGATCGTTTACTACTTCTAGGTGATTGGATCTTAGTGACCGAATCATTCACGATTGACACATCTCTACTGACGAGTTTGAGTAGGCAGTGGCCGATGAACTGTGACAGGGATAATATGGATCACAGATAGTTCACAGTTAATTATTATTTTCCGATATGTGGTATTTTTGATACGATAAACGTTAAAGTTCTTTTAACAAGTTATTTGGTCGATGACCTATTTGTAAAACTGTTGTTTTTTGTGTTCTGTTAATAAACTTCAACGTTAAATCCTCGTTTTATTGGGTAACCTTCTTCACCTACGAACTCCTTGAGATGAGCACAATAATTTAATTTCATACTTGCTGATTTATTATTTCTCTTTCATAGAGTTGTATGCCTATAAGTTAAGCCTGAAACAATACTGTTGCATATTCTCCTAGACTCGGTGAAATCGTTTTCGACTTGGATCCAAAGATTCCCTTCTTTAGTTTTTGAAACTAGTATACAGGGTGTTATTGAAATACACGTACATATTAAAATGGGGAATAGTATGTAATGACCAAAAACGATTGGCACCAATTTTAACTTCAAATTCTAAAATTTAAATATTGGGGAAGATTCCCCTTTTCCGACCTACTAGTTTCCATATTTAAAGAAGTAAAATAAATCGAAATTGAACTTACCCATAGAAATTGCACTGTTGCCGTAGCAAAACCAATTAATTCAAAATAAAGTTTATTACAGTAATTGTTCAAAATGCCGTCCATTATTATTTACACACACTTGCAATCGTCTTTCCAAAGAACTTTGAACATGTGACCCCACAAAAAGAAATCGCATGGATTTAAGTCCGGAGATCTCGGAGGCCACTTAGTAGGTCCATTTCTGCCTATCCACTTTTGAGGAAATCTAATGTTCAAAAACTGCCGTACGTTTAAATCAAAGTGAGGAGGAGCGCCATCTAGTAGGTACCACATGTTGCCTTAATTGTAACGGTATCTCTTCTAGGAGTACTGGCAAAATATCTTCTAAAAAGTGGAGATATCCTGGCCCATTTAATCCGTTCGGGAGAACATAAGGCCCGATTAAATACTGATCTATTATGCCAGCCCAAACATTTATTGAAAATTTTCTTTGATGCCCAGTTTCCCTAATGGCGTGAGGATTTTCATCACTCCAAATATGCGTATTGTGCATATTGAACACGCCATCACGAGTGAATGAAGCCTCGTCCGTATACAATAATATTTTTAGAAAATCAGGAATATCAACACATTTTTGAATCATCCATTCACAAAACTCCACTCTCTTTTCTTCATCACCTGGATATAAGGCCTGGACTTTTTGGATGTGATAAGGATGTAAACCTTGTTCTTTAAGTGTCCGCCACACAACAAATGAGGACACTCCAATTTCAAGACCTAGTCTTCTACAACTTAATTGAGGCCGGTTTTCAACAGCTTCCAATATTTCTTCTTCGGCCGCCAATGTTCTTTGTGTTCTTGTTCTCCCTCGATCTGCATTGACACTCTCAAATTTTCCATGGTCTCTTAGATGCTGAACAGTTGAAATAAACGTACGACAGTCCGGAATTCTCCGATTTGGAAATCGTTCGCGATACAGGATTTGTGCTTGCCGAGAATTTTCTCCAGCTGCCCCATAAACCAGCACTATATCCGTTAGTTCAATATTCGTAAATAGTGGCATCGTAAAAAATATTTAAAAGTAATCGTAACAACACTTTTTACCAACTTGGAAATGACGCGATCGTGTTAGCCAGATTCGTAAATCAACTAAAATTTTAATAATCTATAGTTTCAAAAATGTATAGTTTAAAAACAATCATTTATCAAATATTCTAGTTTTTTGATAACGAGGGTAGTAAAAACCAGTCTTCGGAAATAGAAATTAATTCGAAAATCTTGGCAACATGGTTATTTCTTACAAGACTAGTTTTCTTATCATCTGACAAAAACTTGCATATTAATTACTGTTGATGTTTAAAATAGGTAAATAAACCTAATTTATATAGGTCATCTTCAACATATCAGTGAAGTACGTTTGTTTTAGAATTAATTTTCAAAAATTAATAACTCCCTTAATAAGGGGTATTTTTAAAAAATAATATTTTTCTACATTCAGTGGGGATCTGCGCAATACCCAGTTTTAATATGTACGTGTATTTCAATAACACCCTGTATAGCCTCGTATGGTCAGCGCTATGTAGTTGACTTATTGGGTTTTATCTCTGCATTAGCCTGTGAATAACAGACCTGGTTTCTTCTTGTACGAAAATGTCAGTGACGTGAAGTTCACTAACCACTAACAAATAATACTTACAGCGGGTTGCAAGAACGATTGTTAAAATCTCTCGTTAGCTAAAGAACAAATAACTAACTGAGATTAAAACTGGCAACGGCGCTTTTCCAACTGACAGTCTGTCGCTTCACAGCTGATCACGGGAGATTTTTATATTAATGAAGTTAATTTGGTAATATTTTTTCGAAAATTAATTACAAATAAAGTAAAAAATGAAATTGAGGCTCAACCTTTACGGCTATGTTAACACTATCCCTATCTTTTTTCGACATCGGCTCATATTTTTAATAGACAGAAGCAAGGACAGTTGGTTCAGAGAAAAAATGTTTTACACATGAATATAATTTCTTAAAATAAAGAGAATGGCTTAAATGAAGAAAAGGTTCCAATAAGTCACTGGAAAAAGAGGAGAATACTCATTTAACTACCCTTCTAGTAGTGCTCAATTAAAAATCTGTGATTTGTGGTTTAAAGCAACAGTACTTAAATATAGTTTGTCCCTTTTATATAAACTAAAACTTTTGTCACACCATGGAAAAGTACATTTCTTTCTACTGTACATTATTTTTCAAATAGAAGTACATAATTAAAAATATGTTTAGTTTTTATCATGTGTGCAAACCCCATTTACTGTGGAAATATTTCTAATGTATTTTCTATTTTTAACAGACTTCAAAAAAGAAGTAGGTTCTCAATTCATCGGAATATATTTTTTTATGGATATTTAGCGACAATTCTTTACTATGTTGTCCGATTTCTGATTATTTTTTTGTTAGAAAGGGGGCTCTTCAGAGATGGTTCCATAATATAAATTTGGTAAAGATCTGATGATGGGATTCATGAGAAAATAATCACTCTTCGTTTTTTGTAGTCGTCAGTTTTTTTAAATTAATTTTGTAACTTATACATTTTTCAATGAATCAAAGTAAAAAACTGTTTAAATTGGGAAATTTCTAAAGTTCAGTATCTATTTTTTAGTTAGAAATGGAAAACTGGAGGAGAGATGGTAAAATCTCTGGTATGAGAAATAAATTCACATTTGACCTATTCTTGAAAAACATATACAGTTCCTTTTTGAATCCCTTCAATTTGGGTGCTATATTTCTCTGCTAATAAACTAATGCTAGAATTTATTTTTTATTTAAGAACAACTTTCTATTTGTACAATATTGGAATTTCTAGATTGTTGAGAAAATTAAATAAATATGATATGATAATTAGCTTTTATAGGTTGTGTAATAGTCGAAATTTAGAATATTAAATAATTGATACTATGTATAAATTACACTTATTTACCTTAATATACTTGCTTTCACATTTGTAATTTACAGATTTGTAGGTCATAAATAAAACACCAAATTCATTTTAAAATTTTATTTTTTAGGATTAAATTAATATACACAAAATACATAACATAATAAAAAAATATAGTAAATCTACAATAAATAAAAATACATTTAATTTGCCCATCATTATTAAGAATTCTAATTCTAGAAAATAAACATTCAATCCAGGATTTCTTTTTGGTTATGACAGGTTTCAAGTTGACTAGTAATTTTGTGTTAAAATTTACAGTTTGCCTAACGTATTGGATACGTCTACTTTGCCAGTTCCACATATTTTATAAATGTATAAAAAGAAATGGATTATTTCAACATAGGTACAAACAATAAAAATGTTATTACTGATAGTAGTTTACTGCTAAATATTTACTTTTTCTGAAAATAGGCAGGAAAAAACTATAAAATAATATTAAATATGTTTGAGAATGTATTAATACATAACAATTATACGAATTAAAAAGTGTTTAACAATATAAGTAGAGATACCAAGCTCCACAGTTATATGGCTTAAAATTATTTATGCAATCATCTCATGAAATATTTTAAAATACTTAGCAAACACCTATATTACTACAAAGTAATGCCTATTTACAAATAAAAATATATTGCTACCAGGCTATACCACCGTCATAAGCCAAACCCCCATAACTGACAAATTACAAATATTTGAGGTTATTTGACCATTCTGATACTGACCCATTTTTCTTTTTAAAAAGTAAACAAAATACCAGCAATTTTTATTCTGTATCCTAAAAAGTCAACTTGATTCTACAATGTAACTAACATTTTTCTAGAGAATTCTTATCAAAAATCAACCCAAAACATTAAATCACATTTATATAACTAGTTAAAAACATTATTCAAAACTTGTATTTAATTCAACAAAAGCAGCTATATTGGTAACACATATCAAAATACTGGCACTAATAAATTAATTTTATTGCATATATCTCCATTCTATAGTTTGTGTAGTTACTGGGGCAGTATAGATATTTTAAAGTTTTATTTGTGAGCCAAGCCTGTCTTGTTTCAAGATTAGTGGTCCATACAACAATATTTTTAATTTTGTTGTTACAAAGTTTTCCTTTTTTAACTGTACGGTTTTGCTTGAGAGTCTGTGCAGGGGGATCGGCAGAGTCCACTTGGGCCAGGGAAGGGTTTAGTAGATTCCTTGGGAGTGAAGAGACTACTAGGAGAAGCACCTAAGGAGACTCCACTGGAAAGAGGCATAATATCAATTATTGATTTGTTCACCTACAGAATAATAAATAAATATATATGATTCTAGAGCTCATAAAAGTATGTTCCATATATAATGATATAACAAAATTTATATAGAGATTCAACGATGATATTTAGCTGCAGTTAACTAGGACTCGTGTAATTATTTATTGCAATGCAAGAACCTAATTAGACCTACAGTTATACTTTAATAAAATGTGTAAAAGTTCCCTTCAATTCCAAATTTGTCTTCATATTACACTAATTTTTCTATCAACATACAAAGTATTTGTGATAATTATACAAGATGGTCCAAATTTGACATGTTTATAAGATATTACTAAATTAGCAGGGGATAAAGCACATTTATGTCGCACCTTTTTTTAACTAAGCATGTTATTTTAAATCCAGTTATAAATTCCTTCCCTGAGTAAAATGCAAGAGTGATTTTTAAAATATCATTATTTTGTTTGGGTGTTCAAATAAAAAATGGTGTTACCTCGAAAATGTGTACCCCTTGAAAAAATAATAAGTACGACAATGGATTTTACATATGTAACTATGTCAAATTATTAAATTGTTTTTCAAAATAAGATTTTTATTTGAGATAATAAATTATGATAAATTTAGAAAATCACCCTATAGTTTCTAAAAAGGATTTATAACAACTAAGCATTCCATGTTTTGTTTCTCAAAAAAGGTGACAATGGTGGGTTATAAGGTTTCGATATCCAGTTGTATCATGTGAAAACGTCGAATTTTGACCACCATGTATAATAAAACAGCTAATTTTAAATAAAATAAATAAAATACTTTTTTACCAAAGAATGTAGCAGTGGAATCAAAGGAATTCAACGGGGACTCTATTTGATTATAAAAAAATGCTTTAATTTGAGCCCATCTCATCAAGTTGGAGATTAACCACGCCTCCTTCTTGTTTTTCACCCTTAAATAAATAAGGAAATAATTTAAATAAACAAAAATAATACCAAACGTTAGTTATTTCCAATTTTATTTTTTTTAACTTTAGTAGTTTGAAAAATCTTTAAAATGGGAAAAGACAGATATTGCTAAAATTGTATAAATAATAACACATACAAAAGAAGTTTTATATTGTATATAATATAAAAGTGATTTAATTTCTGTTTAAATTAAAATCCTATAAATCAATCTTTTAAAATATAAAATTTGTGTTAAATAACATTATAGGCTTTGCTTAGAAAATTAACTTTAAACATATTACTGCACAAATTTTTAATTTGATTTCAAATAAATTTTTTCTTTTATTACTAAGAAGGCACAATATTCTATGCTATATAGAAGGTAAGTATATTAAAGTTACTGTCCCAGGAGGGTTGGTGGATGTACAAATTTTATGAATTTGCAAATGTTATGTATTAAAACAATAAAAGTGTTCCTTTGAATAAAACAAATACGAACCTTGTCCTGTCTCTCCTTCTATTTGACCTCTTGTAAAGTTTAGTTTTCTTTTTGTTGTAAGTATCTCACTTTTAGATGTCCTTGTATCAGTTTTATATTTAATAAAAGCTAGTTATTCCTAATTAGTATTTTGGCCAATACAACTTCTTAGCCATGCAATAAAGAGATCTTCTATAATTACCTAAAATTTTAACCCCAAAAATGTAGTTGGAAATACAAATTAAGATGTAATAAAGTGAATGTTTTTGAAGGAATTTTATGTACTTGTTATTAATTTACTTACCAAGTGGTTTTTCTGCTATCTTTAGCAGTAAATTGCTTGCGATTTTTGTTGTCAAACATTATAATACTTCAACTAAACGAACTAAAATTGAACTTTTATAATATATATTCAAAGTACCTCTCGACACTCACATAAATTGGCTGGAAAATTGAAAATAATTGAAAAATTCTAAAATATTAATCCATAAACATTAATCTGTCAAAGTAAATGACGAGCAGAGCTCTGACAGAGGAAGCGCAGTTGCCAGTTCACGTCGTCGTTAAAAATTAACAGAAGAATGCAACCCGTACTACACCTTTAGTAAAAGATTTGGGTTTAACGAGTCATTAGATATTTAACGATCGTTGTTGCAACCCGCTATTGAACCATTAGGCATTCCAACGACCTGTCAAACAATAGGTGCCAGTGGGAAATTCTTGTATATCTAAGGGGGTAGCGACATAGTCTTGCAACTTGGACACTATTTTTATTCGAAGTAGTAGTCGCCAAGCCTGCCAATTAATGAAGAAATGTATAGGTGGATTTTTTTAAATATTATTTGTATTGTGTTTGTCATAAAATATTTAAATGTAATCCATTATTCATGATTTTACGTAAAGTAGATAGAATACACCGTATGTCGCCACCCTTAGATATACCAAACCTTCCCACTGGCAATTCATTTGTTTGGAATGCCTAATTCTTTAGATAAGGTAGTTATCAAATTCTAATTAACATAAGTTGTACTAAATTCAAATTTGAAACGATTTATTGAATATGCACTTATCTTTTGATAAGTTTGGTAATATACGGAATGTAAAACTAGGTTATCTCAAGGTATATCATCAGGCAACTTCCACCACGGGAATCGGGATCCTTATTCGTAATTCTGCATAATTCGACACCGTGAATGATCTTCAAGATATATGGTAAACATGAGAATGAACTTCAGTATTCAAACTTGAACTCGAAACTGTCTAGCGATGAGACCAAAACGTCTCGAGATAAATCCAAAACCTTGAGTTGGTACCAAAACCTTCTAGAGATTAAACCAAAAACCGTCTAGAGATGAATCCAAAAACCGTCTAGATATAGCCATGAGCTAAAAAAGGTATAAAATGTTATCATAGGAGAAAGGAAATATGAACAGGATTTAGATAAAATGATTTAACTATTAAATGAACAATTTAAAACTATTAAATGAATAATTTCACAGAGACTAAAATTAATATGAAAAGGAAAAATCTTATTTAATATATTTAAACATAGTAAAGCATAATATCTTATTCCAAAAAAATAATATATAATTTTATATCAAATTAACCATGTGCTATTATACATTGTTGATATTGAAGTTATGTTTAAAACTTGACAATTTATTTAAGAAATCCTTGTACAAAATATATATATATTTAATAATATATTAATATTAAAACTTACCTTATAAAATCAGACGGATTTTAAGGATTTTAAAATCATTTATTACATCGGATGATCAAGATAAATTAAAAAAAAAATACGTATGGCACTCGGGGACTGCCGCGGTAAAGCTATTGCATAGCATTTTTTATCAACTTATGCAATTATAATTATTTATTTTATTTATGCAGTATTTTTTTCTTTGATGTTAATTCAAGTTTTTTCTTTGATATTAATTCAAGTTACACTTTTTGAGCGTGGTGACCGATAAGAGAACATTTTTTTTCTTATATTGAATAAATGAGAAGTTAATATTTTTTAAAATATTTTTATTTTCTTACAATACATGTAGATTATTCAGGAATTTTTATCATTGAAACTATAGGTTTATGGTAACTGAAATAAGAAACATAAGTTTGAGACTTGATATCCTCTAAATATCTCGAAAATACCGCGTCAATGGTGGTCCCATATTTTGTTGTGGATTCTTGTGGATCATTATTCATTTTCAAATTCAATTTTTCAGAAATCGTGTCTAATAGAGATAGAATCAGTTATGAGCACTACACGCATACGTCTAATCGTACGCACATAAACACCGTGCTAAAATCTGCCGAACTGAAACGACGTTAGACGATGCAAGGCTTTCAACGCCGCACCGCTGTGCCGGTCGGAGTGGGGGTGTTAGGTTTATTTTCGTTACGGAATTTCTTTTTCGATTTTTGGATTTTTTTATTTTTCTATTTTTCAATTTTTCGATTTAACGAATTTTCGATTTAACGATTTTTTGATTTTTCGACTTATCGATTTTTGATTTTTCGATTTTTGTTAGTGAGTCGTAGGAAAAATATACTGTACAACTCCAGTGGGATCGAACTCACTCGTGGACGCGGCCAAAAGCACGCTGTCTCACCTAGCATTGGGTCTAAAAAAGATAGAATCAGTTATGAGCAGTTAGCAGCTAGTCTACACGCATACGTCTAGTTGCACGCACACAAACACCGTGCCGAAGTCTGCCGAACTGAAACGACGTTAGACAATGCAGACAATGGTTTAATTTTGCGGAATTTCTTGATTCGATCGCCGCGCTCAAAGCCCGCGATAAAAGCTATGCAATAGCTTAAAAATTAATATCTAATATTTACGCCAGCCGGGAACATTTGTGATACCAATTTATTAGAAGCCAGAGTTCTTGTATTGCATAAATGTTCCAGTCCGCAGACGTATATTTAACTCCGCTTCATACTAATACGAATAGGATCGGATAAAACGTTCTATGGCTATAACGCCGTACTGCCGCGCTGGTCGGAGTGGGGGGTGTTAGGTTTTTTCGTTACGGTGTTACAAAATTTCTTGATTCGGTCGCTACTCAAAGCCCGCGATAAAAGCTATGCAATAGCTTAATAAATGTGATCTATTTGATATATTCAAATCAAATGAAAAATTGAAACTTTTGACACAAGGCATAAACGACAAATGACATTTGAGTAAGAGGTGATTGTGTCGAAATAACGAATTAACGGTTCCAACCGTTACAAATTAAACTAAATTTAGATAAATTATTTATTTCAGAGTGAATTAATTCATCTAAGAAATTTCACTTCTATCGTGCCTTCAATAATGCATACTATTTTCATTACAGGGCATTTTATATAAAATCACGCAAATAAATAACCGAAAATTTTATATATTATATTGCTAGTATTGAAATCTTTTGGAGAAAATTGAAATTTTTATTGTTTTATTTCAGGGAGTCAATCCTACTGCTCAAAGAGCAGCAGTTATAGCAGCAATCGAATTGCCTGTCTACGATTTTTGTAAAAATCATTTGATGAACCTCCTTGGTGATAAAGCTACCAATCATTTTATGTAAGTACTTGTATTCTTCTTATACATATATGGCTATGGCAATGCAATCTCCTATTCTTCTAGTACTAATTCTCTAAATTAATGTTTGAAAATCTGATGAGATATTTTTAAAATAGTGAAATATGTTGAAAAATAGTTTAAACAAATATATACTAGATTTTTTAAAAAATTTGTATATACGAGGGGTGGTTATTAAATAAGATTGAAGCTACTATAAACGAACTACGCATGCGCTAAAGTCGTACGACCGACAACAATTATAGTGTCGTAAATTCCAAATATTATCCATATCTCAAAGTGGTCCGAAGTAGATTAAAGGAAAGTAAAAAGCTCAAAGTCTGTCGACCACATAAATTTATTAGGTTGCAAGCGCTTTCGACCTAAAAGGTCATCATCAGGCAAAAAAATTTTTGTGAGTAGGTACAATCTGCAATAATAATTTAAGGTATAACAAAACGTTTTTTATAGAAATGCTAGGTGTCTTACCACTATGTGTCCACAGAAAAATAAGTATGTTGAATTAAAATTTAAGTAAATTGTAAAAATTGTAAAAGACTGCCTCCCTCATTCGAGGTTGGATCCAGTTCTAGTTTGAATTTCGCCTGCCTCCATCTGATGAAGGTGGTTTCGAATGAAATAAATTTTGAAGTTCCACACGTGTGCTTAAGGCACCATGTGGAAAGTGTTACTTTTGGGAAATGTTAAATATAGCTACTCCCCCTATCTCCAGTACGAAAGGGATAGACGGAGTCCCGCTCGTGTACACCCTTAAGCCTAAGCTTAAGGGGTATCATTAAATAATAACTTTTTTAGAAAAAATTTTTTCACTTATGACACTTTCGTCATCCAACGGTGAAGTTAAATGAGAAAATAAACATAGCCTTTAAAAGTACCAACTCACTTTACTCACTTCTAGTACGGAATAAAGATCTTGTACCCACTTTCCATAAACCAGGGGTATATCTACTAAATTGTAATGATTGCAATGCCATCTACGTCGGCCAGTCAGGAAGAAAGACAGAAACCCGAATTTTAGAACATTACAAAACTATCAACAGATATAAATCCTCGAATATTTCAGATACCAATTCCACATTTGCTAATCATGTTCTCTATACTAAACATAACTTCACTTTTCCAGATAACGCCTCTCTTATTATCCAATGCCCCAAAGGCATTAAGCTGGACTTACTTGAAATGTATTACATTCATCAACATATTAATAACCCAGATGTGGTTTGTTTAAATGATCAATTACAACCTACATATAAGCCTATCTTTTCCAGATTAACCTTCTAGTATTTTCAATTCAACAACTACAATGAATCCCATCATCCTCACAAGTTTCCTAAATCCTTTGTAAATCCTTCAACTTTTAACTTGTAATAATATATATAATAGCCCCCTTTTTTAAAAAATTCATATTTATTATAAATTTCCTTAACCTCAATATAATGTCAAATTCTTCTTTTTTAAAAAATCAAATGTCACTCTCACTTCATAACACCAGCAGAGCTTATTTGTTGCTTCTCCAAAGTCTTGGACATCCTGTCAAGACACCAAATGGCCGTTTGCACCGACAAATTTAAGTGGAGCTTAGAGTTGATTTTAGGCGATCTACCAGTAATAAGTGGTACAAACCGAGACGTTTAGTCGGTTGATGGTCATTAAAATTTTTGCAGTGTGACGTCATGAATTAGCCCTTTATTACGTCACCGTTATGTCAAACTTCAACCGGAGATTACTCAGCTCCATACTTGGGTAGAGACTGTAGACAGAGAGTAGAGAGTGGTTAATTGAATGTCATATGACTTGTTTATTGTGTAAAGTACAGAGAAGTACGAAAATATAATTATTGTATTATTGTATCCATATCCATAGATATACATATTATAACTTCTATCAGAGAAAGTTGTTGTCTCTGCTTGTATACATTATTATTGTCAAATTCGGAGAGATTCCAAACGATGGCCGAGAAATATCAACTCAGTATTAATCTAGAAGGACAAGACATTCTAGTCGAGGTTGGAGACCTAGAAACTGCCAACCTTTTGTTAAATGGTAATTAAAGTATTTCTAGTTGTAGCAGCCTTTTGTTACTATGATTTTTTCAGATCACATTGCAGCTGTTAAATTTATTGAAGGTATGAACAAAAAAAAGTTGGTGAATAATGAGATTGTTCCTGCTGAAAGTTTTTCAGTCTTAGGCGAATGTTCTTTTGTGGACTCCCTTGATAATGAGATTGGTCCTGGTCAAAGTTCCTCTGCCTCGGGTGAATATTCTTTTAGGGACTCATCTGATGAAAATGAGGAATTGGATGATAGTAACGTTGATAATAGTAGAGATGTTGTCAACGTAGAAGCCACCAGCGAAATTTGGACAAAGAAAAAAAAACAGATATTGACAATGAAGCAACAAGTGTTCTTTTGGCATTAAGACAAAAATACTGGAAACAGTTTGATGACAAAAAAACAAACAAACGTAAATTGTGGAATTTGATTTCTCAGGAGTTAATAAAGAAAAATTTCAATGTTGGCGAAAATGGAGGGGAAAAGTGTCGTCAAAAATTTTGTAATTTGACAAAAATATATTACGCATACATGAAAAATCAAAAAACTACTGGAGAGGCCGGAAAGGATGAACCTCAATTTTTCCAACAAATGCATTCTATTTTAGGTTTGTACAATAATACATTAACATATAAAAAGCTATCTTCACAAATATACCTTTGTAATATGCAGGTACAAATTATATCACTATCTCAAGATCAAAAAAATCATGATTACTATACTTTTCTATAAATGAGTTAACTGGAAAATAAAAATTGCACAAACTTTTTGTAGGTACAAAGCATAAAGCACAGCCAGTACATTTAGAAGATTCCATTAAAGAGGAGGAGCAAACAGTGACGGCTGAAGCTGAAAATAGTGCAGTTAACAGATTTAGCAAGAAACCAAAGCTGAAGCCAACTTGCAATTCTGATAAAATGCTACAAGAACTACAGCGAGATCGGGACGTTAGGGAAAAAGAATTTGATTTCATTCAAAAATCTATGAAGACTGCTGAAAGGCAGCGGGACAGATTTTTACGTATATTAGAAAAAGCATATGGCGTTAAAGAAGACGATGCTGAATCTGAATCCAGCTAAACTTACTCATATTTACTTTTTGATAAGTATTATATTTTTTTATTTTGTAAGCATTTTATTTGTTTAAGTATTAGTAAGATTTCGAATAAAATTAATAAGAATATATTTTGTTTCTTTGCATTTTTAATGTATATATTTTAAATGTGGTGGGTACAATAAAAAAAAAACAATATGTAACTATTTATATTGCTATACATTTAAAACATTAAATAATTTATTAGCTATTAGATCTCTTTTAGCCCTGCCTTCTATATCATCTTGTTGATAAGTTCTCCGATTCATCTTATCCTTATCTTCATATTCTTCTTCCCAAAAATCATTATGTAAGATGCAAAAGTTGTGTAAAATGCAACCAGCTGTGCTTATCTCAATAGTTTTACAAATATTGTAGGTGTTTATAAATTGTAACCGCCTCCACCGTCCTTTTAGAAGGCCAAATGAATGTTCTATTTTAACTCTACTAGAACTTAGTCGATAATTATGGTTTTTTTGTTTGCGAGTTAAATTTTTTCCTTCATATGGTTTCATGAGCCATGTTTTTATGCCAAAAGCACTGTCTCCTATGAGATGATATTTCTGTTGATCTAAAAACACATGATCAGGTCCATGTCTCTCAATATTCATATATAGTTGTGAGTTTTCAAAAACCTAAAAATAATAAGGAAATAAAATATAAGCGAATAATTTTGTTATCAAGGTTCGCTAATTTTAAAATAAAATACAATTCCAAAATGTTTTAATACTTACACGTGAGTCATGTGCAGATCCAGGAAATCCAGAAAATATATAGGTAAATAAATTATGTGCCGTACATATTGCCATGATAGTAATGGAGTGCCTTCTGTATCGGTCTATGTAGTTATCCTGCTGATCAGAGGGAACTTTAATGAAAATATGGGTACCATCGATAGCACCTATTGTACCTAAAACAAAAAACTTGCTGCAGCACTTATGAACTGTGACTAAATTTGATTAAAAAATATTATGTCTCACTTGTTATTTTGTGTCTACTTATAAGTAATTACACACCTGGGTATGTTGTAAAGCCTCTACTTATTTCTAACATATCCTCTTCAGTTTTGGGAAATTTTATGTAGGCCTTCTTCAACTTAATAACAAAATACAACATTTTATTTATGATGTTCATTACTGTTGCAGAACACACATTAAACCTATTTGCTATATACACAAGACTATCTTGTGTTGCCATGTACCATAAAAAAATAAGTCCTTGTATTTTTATATCAATGGGTTTGTAACCACCTGTATATTTTTTCTTCAAGATATTTTTTTCATCACCCCGTTCAATGATGGTAATAAAAATTTGGAAAGTATGTTGTTCCATTCTAAATAATCTATAAAATTGCAAATTATTATAGCCATCTAACCACTTCTCAGGAGTCTTGA
Organism: Psylliodes chrysocephalus; assembly: GCA_927349885.1. NCBI lineage: Eukaryota > Metazoa > Arthropoda > Insecta > Coleoptera > Chrysomelidae > Psylliodes > Psylliodes chrysocephalus. Next base: position 22,970,526 of record OV651829.1, on the reverse strand, counting down.
AACTGCTGTGTTCTAAAATCCTTTTTTTTATGATAATGTGCATATATGTGTCTTCTTACGCTATGGCCCATTATTGAACTATATATATTTCCAGAATTTTCTTCCAGTATGAATTCACTCGTTATTGCAACTAAATTCAAATTGTTCATGTTGCTTAATAATTCACTATTATCACAACAACACAAAACACACTTATTTTTTAGAATTATAATTAACCGTCAACCATCAACCATTGCTTTTAGGCGTTTTACAACGGTTAAGCGATTGGTTATCCCTTTTGACAGCAAAGGGTAAAACCAAGGGTTTACCATATGAAATAACCGGTAGATCGCCTAAAATCGACTTAGGTTAAGGACAGCTTAAAGTGACAGATGTTTGTTGCAGTGCATGCAAAGCCACTCTTAAAGTTCACTTATCTTAAGTGGTGCATTTTGTCGGCTTAAGTCAAAACTTAACCTATTATTTACAGTTTGTGTTTGTATTTGTCATAAAATAATTGAGTATTTGTACCTAAAAAAAATTAATTATCAAAAAATATGGAAGATATATTTAATGACGATCTGGATATACACGAAATTATTGATTTTGGTTTCCCGAGGCGTGTTAATGATCGACCTAATTATTTTGAAGACATGGACAATCTAACATTTTTTAAGAGATTTCGCTTATACAAGGAAACAGTTTTGCATATTTTAACTCTCATAGAGCATAATTTGGAATTGACAGGTAATTATTTTTAGCTTAAAAGTAGTATCTATCGGTTTGATAATAATCACTAATATGTTTTTTAGGAACAATAGTGTTAGTCCCATAAATCAGTTGCTATGTTGCTTACGATTCTTTGCCAGTTCAGGACATCTTAGTTCAGTAGCTGATTTTATGCATATGGATACAGGAACTGCCAGTAGAATTGTAGCAAAGGTCTCAAGAGAACTATCAATTCTTTATCCCCAATTTATAAAGATGCCATCTCCAAGAGAAATTATCCAAGAACAGGAGAAATTTAATAATATGTTTCAATTTCCACGGATAATTGGAGTAGTAGATGGAACGCATATTAAAATATCATCTCCAGGAGGGGATGATGCAGAGGTGTTCAGAAACAGAAAAACATATTTTTCCCTGAATGTCCAAGTTACTGGAAATGCCGACATGAAATTCATAGATGTTGTTGCTCGGTGGCCAGGATCAGCTCATGACGCAACAATTTTTGCTAATAGTAGATTAAGAGCAAGGTTTGAAGCAAGGGAATTTCCTAATAGTTTATTGATTGGTGATAGTGGTTATGGCTTAAAAGAGTATTTTATGACTCCCCTTGAAAACCCATTGACAAGAGGAGAACAAAGATACAACGAGTCATTAATTAGAACTCGTAACATAATTGAACGAATAATTGGAATATGGAAAAGAAGATTTCCAGTTATAGCATATGGAATTCGTTTGAAACTTGAAACAGTTATGGCAGTAATTGTAGCAACTGCAGTATTGCACAACATTGCCAGGGACATGAATGAGCCTGATCCACCTATACCTGATGAATTAAATTTAAATCAGTTAAATTATTTAATTAATGCTGGAAATATAAACGTATACCAACATCTGGATAATGAAGTAAATCTTACACAAAATGGACTCATTCAATATTTTAATGAATAATCTAATTGCTGTTTTTTAGTATTTAAAATTACATTTTTATAGATCAAAAGGTATTTTTTGTGTGTTAAAAATTGCATTTTTTAGATCAAAATCGATCCTTTTGTTATGTAGATGATTATAAAATAAAACAAAAAATTGTGAAGACTTATGTATTATATAAAAAAAAGTAGTAATGTTTTATTTGTGTACTTAATAAAAAACTATTATTAATGATTTTCCTGCAGCTGTCTTAATGTCTCTTTCTTTATTTCTACATCTAACTTCAATGCTTGCTTTCGCAGTTCTTGCTCTTCTTTTTCATTCTCTATATTCTGCTTTAATCTACCTTCTTCATAATTGCATATTATTAACCTTTTGTCCAGCAACATATTATATTTCTCAGCAATATGATTTGATGTTAAGGTTCTAACGACAGTTGCTGGTCGGCGCCTTCTTAAATTTTGACTATTTTTGAGACTTTTGTTGGGAGTCTCCTTATTACTCTTATCTGGATTATTTTGCTCGGAATTTTCAATCTCTACAAATGGTATCGTTTGTAAATCTAAAATTTTATAATTCTTCCAACCCTGTGTCATCTCGTTCTTTGCCTGAAACAACAGTAAACATTGAAAAATAAAATATATTTATCATTAAACAAAATTAAATTAAGGTTGGCAATCAATATCATTAATAATTAACCAGAGAATTGGGGTGTAAATTACTGTTTTAATATCAATCAATTTATGGTTGGCCGTGTTTATTATAGTTTATTAGAAAAAAAAAATTCTCTGTTACTTACAGTTTTCTTATTACTTCCACTTGATGCAGCATAAGACTTATTTTCATCGCCCCTCTCTAATTGATAGTCAACAGCTACTTCGCCAGAGTGATTATGACTATAACTACTCTACAATATAGAAATAAATATGGTTAGCCATTTTTGTTCAATTTCATTAGAAAAACAAAATGATACTTACAGTTGCAGAGTCAACGGCTGTTTCAATAGGGTCATTATGATTATTCTAAAATATAAGAACTATTTAATAAAGATTTAGGTATATTATAAAAAAAAAATTACCTTCATATCTCTGTCACCATCAAATGGGTTATCTAATCCATAAACAGTTTTGTGATTCATTAGCGATAAAAGCAGTTCATCGGATGTAGTACAAGTTTGTTTTGGAGGAGGAGGGCCACCTCCTGTTCGCATAAACTCCATTCTTTCGTTAGCAGTTCTTTTCCGCATGTCTTTTTTTTTATTTTCATAAAATTTTCTTAATGACTCCACAGATCTCTTCGTACAATTTGGAACAATACTATTAAATTCCCTACCGACTCTATCCCAAGCTGCATCCTTCTCATGAATCGTTACAGCATCAGTTTTTTTATTTTCTAATATATTTTTGTGTTTGGCCACAAGACTTATCAATAGGTCTTTTTCTGATTGGGAATAATTAGGTCCCCTATTTCGTTTTTCCTTTGAAACATCCATGAAAACACAGCCAAATCAAACTGTAACAAATAAACCAACCGTTTGCACAGAGAATAATTAATAATTATATCATCTGACAAATGTATTGTATGTCAAATATGCCAGAAAGAAAGAAATACCCTAAATTATTACAACGTTGTCATATAATTTCCAAGCTTTAGTAAGTTCGGTTTAAATCAATACCATGCAACAAATTTTTTATAAGTGTAGCTTAAAAATTTAAACTACCCTTAGCTAAGCCAACTTAACTGACATGTCGGTGCAAACGGCCATAATTGTTTAAATTTATATTATAAAATTTGTCACAAAACTAATTTAACATATTCAATTTAACTAATGTCAAATTTAATTATTATTAGCTCAACCATCATTGTAACTACGTGTCTTCCATCATATGTCAGTTGTCAAATGTCGTAAATCTCCACCATTTTCTCATTTAACTTCACCGTTGGATGAGGAAAGTGTCATAAGTGAAATATTTTTTTCTAAAAAAGTTATTATTTAATGATACCCCTTAAGCTTAGGCTTAAGGGTGTACACGAGCGGGACTCCGTCTATCCCTTTCGTACTGGGGATAGGCGGAGTAGAGCTATATTTCACATTTCCCAAAAGTAACACTTTCCACATGGTGCCTTAAGCACATGTGTGGAACTTCAAAATTTATTTCATTCGAAACCACCTTCATCAGATGGAGGCAGGCGAAATTCAAACTAGAACTGGATCCAACCTCGAATGAGGGAGGCAGTCTGTGCCAATTTTTACAATTTACTTAAATTTTAATTCAACATACTTATTTTTCTGTGGACACATAGAGGTAAGACACCTAGCATTTCTATAAAAAAACGTTTTGTTATACCTTAAATTATTATTGCAGATTGTACCTACTCACTTACAAAAAATTTTTTGCCTGATGATGACCTTTTAGGTCGAAAGCGCTTGCAGACTAATACATTTATGTGGTCGACAGACTTTGAGCTTTTTACTTCCCTTTAATTATATTGTCTTTTCTACACGATGTTACAAGGGCGGATTTAAGAAGAACTAAAAGAGTTGGGATGAGATTAGAATTTGTGTTTGCGCGGGCGAGATCGAAATCACATTTTTCTTAACAGATCAATATTAAAATTTCCAGAAACAACTATTTGAGAATTATCTCATACATTTTTTTAAGTCCAAGTGCTAAAACAATCTAAAACATTTATACAACTACTATTAGGTGACCTACACAACGATGCAATTAAATAATGTTTGTTCCCTAATATTACTATCACAGAAATAATCAAACAAATTTTTGGAATACAAAGCTTAAAATATTTTAAAATTTTCAGTTCACTTTGTACATAAATTAAAAACACCTCTTCTCAACTCTGTATTTTTTTTATTCTTCAATATGTATAATATTTTTGAATCATACATATCCTCAGTCAAACAAGTTTCAGAAAACACAGGCTTGGTTTTTTTTTAACAACACATAATTAGAGATTTCGTCAAAGTGGGCCACCAAGCTCCCAGCATTTAAATATAATGTATTTTTTGTAATTTTTAAATTGGATCTTGGAGACATAGCAAGGTAATGTTATCAGAACCATTAGTTTGTCACTTCTGATCCATGCAGAAGACCTCAAGTTCACCAAGAGCTGAAAAAGCTCGAATGATCAAATTCAAAGCAATGATAATTATACCTTAATTGAGTTTCTAAAGATTCAAGTATTAATGAACAGTACTACCTTGAGGTTGTTGCTCAACTTTGTGAAAAAAAAAGGGCCTGAATGATGGGAAAAAATCACGCATTCTTCATCAAGACAACACTCTGGCTCACTTCTCATTTTCTGTCAGAATGTTTCTAAGCAAATATAAACATCCTAGTGTTAGTTAATCCGCCTTATTTGCCTGACCTGGCACCGTGTGACTTTTATTTGTTTCCTAAAGTAAAATCTGAGTTAGAAGGAGCAAGATTTCAGATCATTGAGGCTCTGAAAGAAAAAAGCTGCATGCCTCGTCAAGAAGCTTATAGAAGAAGAAATCCAGCACTGTATTAATAATGAAAAAGTCACATGGAGCAGTGTATGGGTATCTATGTGGTATATATTGTAGGGGTTAATAATTAAATAATGTGTATAAATTTAAAATATTCAGTTTCAGTTGTTTTATAGGCCATTTGCTTTTAGCTTAGCTTTCAGAAATATTTAAGCCTTTTATAATTAAAAAACCCATATTTGTTTACAGATCTAGTCTTATTGCTAGTTTAGGAAGTGCAGTTGGTTCAACTCCAATTGATGTAGTTCGAGTAAGTAGTTTATATTGTAATATTAATAAGACATAACATTCAAGTGGTAATATTGATCTCTTTTCAAAAAATGTTTATAAAGTATGCTTTGATTGACAAAGATCAAATCCAAACTGACATTTACGGATGTCCCACAGGGTAATAACCTGGGACCATTATTATTTATATTATTTATCAATGATTTGAATGAATATGTCGAATGTTTCAAATTGTGCAGACAATAAGTGTAAAGTTTACTATAAGGAAATAAATAAAAACTAATTGTACGCTCTGACATACGTTATTTTTTCATGGCCTACTTTAGAAACATTTTTTTGTGTATCACTCACTCTATGTATGATGATAACACATGCTTTAGATTATATAGAAAACTTTTATTATTGATTTTCGAAAAAATTTATACCTGGTAAAAGTTAGTGCTTCGCCTAAAACTAAATATTAACAAAAATCTATCATGTATGAGGAAAATTAAAACATAAGTGCTCGTATTTTTAAATATACAGGGTGTCCCCCCGCCGAACGGAAATTCCAGATATTAAATTTGATTTTATATTAATTTTTTTAACCTTTAAAATGATTTTGCCTTCAAAGTATAAACTTTGCAGATTGACTAAGCTTTTTTTTTCATTTCTAATCGCTATGGGGATCAAATTTTTTCATCTTAACATTATTTATGTCATATTTGTAAACTGTAAGGCAAATTTTCCTTTAGTTTAATTATATAAATATTTATTCCCAGGAAATTACCAAACAAATCCCAATATTACCTAGAAAATAAATTTAATGAAAAATTGAACAAATTCTGTCTGCAGGGAGAATCGAACCCACCTACTTCTGTTCTACGCACAATCGCTCTTCCAATTATGCTATTGCAGACATAGTCAGAGATTTCCGAAATGTCAAGATAAATATAAGATTTCGATTGCAACTTTGCGATTCAGAGAGTGAAAGATTTAAGTTAAAATATAATTTAATAGATTTTTTTTGAAATTGAAAGATTTCAATTAATCCTGCTTCCTACTAATATATAAATGTGAAAGTTTGGATGTATGGATGAATGGATGGATGTTTATTGCTCAATCACGCAAGAACGGCCGCACGAATCTGGATGAAATTTGGCACAAATATAGATTATAGTCTGGAATAACACATATGCTACTTTTGATTCCCGAAAACTTTACGGTTCCCGTGGAAGATTTTTTGTTTTTCACAGACATGATTTTTTGCATAGTGGTAGTGAAACAGGAAAATTTTAAATAAAGCTACTAATCATAAATAAATAATGACATGTTTCTGGGTTTTTGGATTTTCACATTTTAAGGGGGGGAAACGGGGTTTAATGGTTTGTATGGAAGCATCGAATTTTTTTAAGGTAGGAACATGAAAATTGGAATTATAGCTACTCATCACAAATAAAATAATGGTGTGTTTCAGAGATTTTGGATTTTCATATTTTAAGGGAAAAGGGTGGAAAGGGGAGAAATGCGAGAAAGGAACTTGAAAATTGGAATTGTAGCTACTCATTATTAATAAATAATGACTTCAAGGTTTTTGGATTTTCACATTTTAAGAAGGGGGGCAATAGAGAATATCGTAACACTAAGTAAAACTAAATAATAAATAAAAATAATCAAAATGACTAAAAATTAATAAAAATAAATAAAAATTAATGGAAATTAATAAAAACTAACAAAAATTAATAAAAATAAATAAAAATTAATCAAAATTGCTAAAAATTAATAAAACGAATAAAAATTATTAAAAAAAATTGCTTGGTATGACATGAAAAAATGTCTGTTTTGACTTGTAATAATTGAGATTTGAGAAATTCCAGCAATGCAGGATCCGGTCAGCTAGTTTTAAATAATGAAAGATTCTGTTTACCTTGTTGCGTACATTTAAAACTTAGTGCATTTAGACGACTGGAGGAAGTGACCGTACGGTTGCTTGTTTTCCTCAGAACAATTGAACATTTTCTGAAACGCGAGGTTGGATTCGATATCTCATATTTATGAATGTGAGCAATCATGAAAATTAATAAAAAAAAAAAGCATCGTACTCGGCTTACAGATGTTAATTTAGAAAACACTGCGCCTATGTACTAGTGATATTGACCCCAATACTGTCGAGCAAGACTAACCCTGTTCTTTATTTATTACCGTACCCGCGACAGGAAGTCTAGCGCTGGCTATATCGAGACATATTTCTAGACTCGAGAAACAGCAGTCTGTCGCGTGAAGGATAATTTCCAGAACTTCTAAACTGAGCTTCCAGTCGAGAGTGTTACATTTCTATATAAATAGCGCGTAAAGTTTTAATAAAAGTGTTGGACAGTAAAGACAAATTGTAATAAATAAATTAGAATTGTGAGTTGTAATAGTCCCTAAATTTTAAATAAATTAGTTAATACGTTATAAATAAATAATTTTTAAATTAAACAATTGTGACAATAATGATTATCTTCTTTCTAAGCTTCAAAATCAAGTCTCATTAATTTTCATTTGATTTTTCTATCTTTTTTTATTAACTTACTTTTTATATATTTAATTGTGCATAATCATTATGCTATTATAATTAATAAATAAAAATATGTGTGAATTTTTGTTGCTTTTTTATTCATTATTATCTACTTATTTCTTGCCTACTCCCCGCGACCTTATTAAGTCCCGAAATTATGCCTTCAGCTAAGCAAAGGTTGTCCATACCTGTTTAAATTTGGGGGAATTATCGATGTCTAAAGTGTCCCGATTTTGTCTCGCTTAGGTTCGATTTAAAAAAAAAATATCTAAATATTTCATTTAAGACGTCTAAAAATACAATTTTTGAGAGACCAGGGAGCTATTTTCAAAAACTCAAGAGAGAGTGATTTCTCTCAAGATTTTCATGAAAAATATCTCACGTCAACTTAAAAATAGTATTTACAAAATCGGTAAGAAATCACTGACTTTCTCTCGGTTTATTTCAAGAGAATCAAAATTCTCCCCTCGATTTTCAAGAATTTTAATTCTTACTAGCTTTAAAAATACGGTTTTCTCGTTAGCGCATGAAATTTCTGATACAAATCTTGAAAAAATTAAGTTCTCTCTAGTTTGAAAATATCTTCTCAGCATTATTTTCTACCTTGCCCCATCCCTTCATGTTTTCGATTTACCCTCTTTCTACTTTTTAAAATATAGTTACTTTACTGATATCGCAACGTTTGATAATATCAATGGCAACGTCGGTACATCTTAAAACGTTTTTTATTTTGTAAATGTGAAGTTTGTATGATGGTGTTCATAGATAGATTGCCGATGTTGAAATCTGGTTGAACGTAAATACAAAACAAATGTCGATACCGATACTGCTTAAAAGGAATCAATATCTATTGAGAATTGAAGAAAATATATTGAGTACAAAATGTACTCGATACTACTTAAAAGTATCGATGCTTTCTAAGTTTGCATATATTGAAATGTGACCGGATGAGATGAAGTAAGCAAGTCGTTTATGTAAAAGAAAATATGAGTGGACCTAATACTGATCCTTGGGGAACACACCTCGATTCATGCATGGTTGTGTAGTTATGAAAATTTTTATTGTCAAAATTATCTCTAACAGTATGTTACTAGCTATGGTTGAAAAATAGCAAAACAATTAGTTACAGTTTTTTTGTCAGATATTAATATGTCGTCAAGATTGATCTGTATTGACTTTATAGATGTGCTTTTGCCGGTTATAGAGTGTACTGTATTCCATATAATTTTTTGTTTTTGTTGAGGATTTTTGTTTTCTAATAATTTTTGATAATGATCCTTTTTAGTTAAATTTATTAACTGAACATAAACTTTTTTTTAATTTCTAATTTCTTTACAATTCTGTATAATTATGTATGTTTTTGTTTACCCATTGCCTTGATGTATTGTTTTTCATTTTTGTTCTGACAAGGGGACGAGTTACTAAATGATTCTAAAGAATGTATCATAAGCATCATTCAAAAGTACTGTCATACACGGTCGAAAAATCTTCAATATTTATTTATTTATGCATTAAGTTTATAAAAGAAAGATCTCTAAAAGTTACTATTTCATAGTTAATTTTGCTTTGTACGCATGCGATGTCTCCAAGCATAACATCCAAGCCAAAATGATCACCTACACAGTTTCAATATACAGGGTGTACCAATAAAAACTCCCAGGCCGGATATTTTGGTAAGTAATAGAGATATTTTAATTCTGTAAAAGCCAGTTCACAGAGCACTAAGAGAGCTTCAGTTTTAGATATAAATTGATTTTAAATAAGTCAATATGTAGATGGCGCTGCGCTCAATAATTTCTTTTCGATGGGAGGATCTTTCTTGTGTAGCGCATCTTGTAAAAAATACATTTTTAAGCAGATTTTGTTCTATGAACTAATTCGACAAATCGAGCCATTTTTGATATACAGAGTGGGTCACCTAAAACAGTTTCATCCTGTTTTTCAGCATTAATCATTGGATTTTATGAAAATGCTAAAACAGGTCGATTTTTATTCCAAATTAAAAACATTTTTAAAATGCAGACATCTGTCATGTGTCAACCCCCACCCTTGTACTTCTCCAGATCTTAATTTTAAATAGGTAATGTACCATGTATGGCACATCATTGAAAAGGTAATTTAATGGGGAATCCATAAATATTTCTATACATTGTGTTACTTAAATTTTATCGCCCTCTAGCGGGATAAAAAATTACTACGTATTATAGAGTGTGATACTACAATGTGTAGTACATCATTAGAAAGGTAATTTTATGGGGAATTTAAAAATATGACTGTTCATTGAAATACTTTTAATTGTACCGCCCTCTATCGGGATAAAAAACTACGTATTTTAAAGTGTGACACCTTATTTGAAAGCAAATTTAATTACTAATTCAGTGTACCACATAACATTAATTAATAACATAATATTAATATAAATATCCATATTGCAGTTTCAATAGTTTGAAAATTAGTCATGCATTATTTTAAACCTTATTGCTAACTTTATTTTGTTGCAAGTGCAATATGGAAATATTTATATTAATATTATGTGGTGCATTGAATCAGTAATTAAATTAGCTTTTAAATGAAGTGTCACACTTTATAATACGTTACAGATTTTTTTATCCCGATAGAGGGCGCTAAAATTAAAAGTATCGCAATAAACTGTCATATTTCTGACTTCCCCATAAAATTACCTTTTTAATGATGTACCGTACATGGTACATTCCTTATTTAAAATTAAGGGATTGGAGAAGTGGAAGGGAGGGGGTTGACACATGACAGATGTCTGTATTGTAAAAATGTATTTAATTTGGAATAAAAATCGACCTGTTTTAGCATTTTCTAAAAATCCAATGATTAATATCGAAAAACAGGATGAAACTGTTTTGAGTGACCCACTCTGTATATCAAAAATGGCTAGATTTATCGAATTAGTTCATAGAACAAAATTTGATTAAAAATGCATTTTTTACAAGATGCGCTACATAAGAAAGATCCTCCCATCGAAAAAAAAATATTGAGCGCAGCGCCATCTACATATTGACCTATTTAAAATCAATTTATATCTAAAACTGAAGCTCTCTTGGCGCTCTATGAACTGGCTTTTACAGAATTAAAATATCTCTATTACTTACCAAAATATCCGGCCTGGGAGTTTTTATTGGTACACCCTGTATATGGGAAAATTTGTTAAAAAATAGTATATTTTAGATTTAGTAATGCGGTTGTTTTTATCTATACATACCCGCGTGGGGTCGTGATTCTGTCAAATTAGGATAAAACTCTGAATAAGATCAGTAAGGAGATGTTTATTATAAGAAACTGTTAGAAAGCCAATGTTAAAATATCCACATAAAAATACAGCATCATAAAAAACAACAATCCGATTTAAAATATATGACAATTTTTTAATAAAAAGTTCAATATTTCCAGAGGGAGATCTGTAGACGTTTATAATGATATAGTTTATATTCTTTACAGAAAACGATATAGCACAGCTTTCGAAATGTATTTCTTCTGATAGGCTATTTATAAAATTTACTGTCTTATATGTAATGGTTTCTTTTATTAAAATAAGTGATCCACCATGAATTTTGTTGCTTCTAACGTATGAATCGGCGATAATGTAATCTTTAAAGTTAATAAAAGGCAACGAGGTATTATTACACCAACATTCAGTTATACAAAGAATGTCAGAAATATATTGACTCAGTAAAAGTTCAATTCGATTTGTTTTGTTAACAATAGAGTGACTATTTACATTTATAATTCTAACATTATTACAGATGATGTTAGCAGCTGACATACTTACAAGTTTATTCCTATTATTACAACCTTTATCGTATTTATTTGATTTATTATGGCTTGACCAATGGCTGTTGTGGTTTGTTCTGAAAACTTTGTGAATGTCAAAGTTTTGTCATACATTTTTTTCATTGTTTTATTTTTTATTTTTAAATTAGTTATTTTATAACCTACGGAGTTATTAATATTTAAATAAGCAAAATTATTTTTTTTTATACCAATCACAGCATATAAAAATTAGTTTTTAATATTTGTTTAAAATTCTTTTTTATTAGAGGAACTGATAAAAATATTACATTTGTTTGAGTACATTTTTTTATTTTAGAATTTAATGACTTAAAACTAGGATACTTGTTTTTTGTAATGTCGTTGCATCCTCCTAAGACAATTACATGATCATTTGAAATAAAGCTGTTGGTTAAATTTTCAATGTCTTCCACAATTTTATTCATTTGAGCTTCAGGTTTGATGATCATTTCTACCAAAGCATCTTCTTTATTAAAACGTTTTCTTATTTCTACATCCAGACCTCTACCTCTTTCATCAGTTAATATAAGTATCTTTTTTTTGCTAAGTTTGCCATTATTGATTTGAGTATGTGTTTGTTTTCCATACATTTTAATACCAACCTGCAGTTTATTTAATTGCAAATTGTAGACTTTATTACCTTCCGATAGTCTTTGAATCGTTTCTGTCAATTCTTCATTTTTAATTTTCATTTCGTTTGACTCACTAATCATCAAAATATTTTTACCTTTCGCACATTTATTAGAACTTGCTAATTCGTCTAGTTTCTCTAAAACCTTGATTGTTGTTACCATTTTTTTTACTTAAGTCGTTAATTCTATTATATTTGTTTGTAATCTATTGCCGCGTTTGAGAATCCACATCGGACACATCTGTCCCATTACATTTACGTATACTGAATCACGTGATCAAAGATTTTTTACATCTCAGATGCATCCGATGTGGATTCTCAAACGCGGCACTAATATATAAAAATTTCGTGTCACGATGTATGTTCGATAAACTCCGAAACTACTGAACGGATTTTGATAAAATTTGGTAACTATCTATAATTTGGTCCAATTTAAAAGATAGGATAGTTTTTATCTCAATTATTGACCTCAATATTTGTTATTGCAAATTAAATGTTTATTATACGACAATTATTAGGCATTCCAACGACCTGTCAAACAATATCTGACAGCGGGAAGTGTTAGTAAATTTAAAGGGGTTGCGACATAACCTTCCATCTTGGACGCTATTTTTATTTGAAATAATAGTCGCCGAGCCTGCCAATTTATAGAAAAAAAGCGATTTTTTTAAAAATAATATTTTCATTGTGTTCAACATAAAATATTTAAATTTCATCCCATTATTTATGATTTCATATAATGCAGATAGACTACATCGTATGTCGCAACCCTTTAAACATACCAAACCTTAGCATCGCGTATGGAATGCCTATCTCTAGGAATGCCTAAATATTGTGTATTTATTGGTTAGTTTTATGAATTCCTAATAGATGACGGTGTAAGGTGAAGAAATTGCGGCTACTCATAAATGTAAATAATGACGTATTTCAAGGTTTTTGGATTTTTGCATTTAAAAGAGGGGGGCATGGGAAGTATCATAAAAACCCTACTACTACATAAATGCGAAAGTTTGGAGAAAGGGGGAAATAGAGGAAATAGGGAAAGGGGGAAAGTGAAAAAATAGGGAGAATGGGGAAGAGGGATGAAAGTATCGATTTTTTAAAGGTGAGAACATGAAAGTTGGAATTGTAACTACTCATATAATGACGTATTTAAAGGTTTTGGATTTTCACATTTTAAGGAGGAGGGGAATAAATAAAAATAAAACAAATAAAAAATTAAATAAATGTAAATAATAAATAAAAATAAATAAAATTAATAACAATTAATAAAAATTATTAAAAATAATTAAAAATAATAAAAATTAATAAAAAATAATAAACATTAATAAAAAAATAATAAAAATCAATAAAAATTAATAAAAATTATTAAAAATTGTTGGTTGTTATACAAAAATAATATTCTGTTTGTTTAGTATATGGAGAATGGCCTTCTAGCAAACTGAGTCAGTTATTCTTCATATTACTGTCAATAATAAATATGTGTATTTTTAAGACCGATTGAAACCAATAACACCCAGTAAAGATTAGTTATATAATAGCACTCGACTAAGCATCATTATAATTACGGCTCTTTTAATAAATGAACTTTAAAGGATATTCACTGTGTGTTTAATATAAGGACCTACCATACCTTCCAACAAAAATTAATAATTTTTTTTCAAGTATCGCATGAAAAAAATTCTCACGAGTAACAAAAACTGTTATTCACTTTTAATAATTGAGAATTGAGAAATTCCAGCTAAGCGGGATCGGATCAGCTAGTTTTTCTATAAAATTATTTTTTTCCATGAGTAAATTTTCAAATTCTTCAATTTGACTGTTTGATTTTTGCAAATTACGTTTCAGGATATTAATTTCGTCCACCTGATTTGCCGGTTCTTTGTCTAAGGTCCGTATTGATAAACAAAACTCTGCTGAGTCGGACTTGGGTAAGTCGTCCTTGAACGAAAATCGAAGTTCGGTTATATCGCGTGAATTTAGAGATGGGTAGTAACAAATACGTAAATGTACATAACAGTTACAGATTTGCTAATATCCATGTCTAAATTCCAATCTAACACCAGAACCACTTAGAACTTTAGAGACGTTTGTAACCGAACTTCGATTTTAGTTCAAGGACGATTTATCCAAGTCCGACTCAGGTAAGTTCTGTTTATAAATACGGACCTAACTTTTGTTAACCTTTTAGTATAACTCTCTTTTTCTTCTAATTCTTTCTGTAGATTAATGATTTCTTCTATATATCGGTTTTCTTTAGCTTCTTCCTCTCTACCTCAAAATTATTTTCTTCTTTGGGTGCTTTTTCCTGACATACAATTGAACAGTAGATTTTATGGGCACCAAGTCTCATTACATTATTTTTCCTCTCTAGACAACTCGAATGAACTACTTCAAAACAGATAATGCAACAAAAGTTTAGAAACGGTTTAGCTTTACAACAAGTAAAAGTACATTCCATTTGCCATAAAATTGGTCGATTTAAATTTCCAGTTAAAATATCTAGTACGCCACTGGACGATGACAATAATTAACGATTTATTAGTTTCATTTATCTTAAAGTTTTTTCACTGCGGCAATGAATTATCTTTGATGGTTTTTTTACACAAAAGTATTTATTTTTATCATTAATTTTAAGTATCAAAGTGTTTGTTTCAAACACAACTTTTCGCTAAAATTATTATTTCACATTAAAGATTAGAACGTAAGCTTAACTTTGATATAAAATTTATTCTTTTCTGTTAATTTTTTTTACCGAAATTTGGTTTAAAATATAGAGTACATGTTTTCCGACCCTACACTTATGAAGCATCTTCGGATTATGGTAATTTAAGTTTAATATCTGGCGTTTTCATTTGGTAGTAGTGTTCTGTACATCTTGCATATTTATAAATAACTTGCACTCCCAAATATTGACATAATTAGTTTGTAACTACATTAATGATTGGCGACTAAATAAGATTATCATGCTTTTAATTTTAGACCCGTCTTATGAACCAAAGAAAACTGAAACGCAGCGGAGGACCTTTACCGCCATTCGTTTACGAAGGAACGCTCGATTGTTTCGTACAAACGTACAGAAACGAAGGATTTTGGGCGTTTTATAGAGGATTTGTACCGACGTTATTTCGAATGGGCCCTTGGAATATAATATTCTTTTTAACTTATGAACAATTAAAGAAGTTTTATTAAATACTTAAAACTACTTGTGCACCTTTAGGCCAGTAGTTGGCTGTTTTACTTGTTAGATTATATTGCACCTATTTATTATTTTTTATTCTTTAATGTAATTTCTAAGCGTTACAAAATAAATATGTCTAAATATGTTAAAATTTGTTTGTTTTTTTTTTTATTCCATTAGTTAACAGAAAAATATTTACTCTAGATAAAGTAGAGGAAAACAATTACAACCAATAAGAAGCTAATAAAATCACGTTTTATTAGACTTGTATGTCGATGCTTCAAAGGTAAAAGTCATAAGAGACAAATTTAGCAAATTCACGACAAACATAATTTTTTTGAGTGAAATGAGCTGCTTTGTAGCTTCCTTCTCTATTCTCGTAAGTCGACCAGAAAACAAATTAAGGCGATATTTTTCCGTAATTCAAATAATAAAGATATTGTTGCTTAAGCTGCATTAACTTGAATGATTTATCTCTGATCATAGCACTTATCCCTGCGTATTAGCAAGAAATGTACAATTAATAAACGTAAATGAGTTTAAACATTTTTTATTCGTCTATATAGCAGGGATGGCCAACAAGTCGATCATGATCGACCGGTCAATTTTGGTCGATCGTTTGCAATATCTGGGGTGGAATTCCGTGTACCATGGAATTTGAAGCGATTGTAGAAAACAAAACTTTCTAGAAATAGTTTAATTCATTCCCAGGTTTCAAGGTCATACATTCCTAGAATTCTAACAGTCACCCAGCACAATACATTGTGACTTATGTGTTACACAGTGTTGCCAACCAATATTAACAGAAATTTCCAATTTTCCCACACATAATTTTATGATTCCCACGATCTTTTTTCATTTGAAATCATTGGATTTTACTCTTGTAGAATGTACATAAATTTAATCGAAAAATCGAATTTTTTAGGTACCGTATGTATGGAATGCTGCTATCAAAGTTGAGTCTGGAAATTTATTTTCTTAATGAGCCTATATATCTAACATTTAAAAAATAAAAAAATAGTTTTGAACATATATTTTTCTTATCTGCCCATACTTTGCTAGAATGTACCTTATACTGAAACCATAGAAATAATATAGAAGACCAATATAAACATAACATTTAAGCAGAAATTGAAACCTACTGTGCATAAAAACGCGTCTCTGCGCCTGACATCGCAAAATAGTGTGTCTAGAAGTTTGCGCAATATGCATGACTTGTCCCTGTAGTATTGCCAAATATATTAAACATACCTAACAGAAAAGAATTTTAAATTAATTAATTTTTAAATTATATGATTTAAACAGTTTATATCTACGAAATATCGCCACAAAATAACTTATACACATTTAAATAATCAACTAATAATATTTATGTGTAATTACATTCCCAAAAATATATACAAATACCGTATTAATGTATTAATACCGTATTTTTAATGTTCAATAAGCGATTCACCTACAAATTCAATATTGACCTGGCAATAGCACTAAAATCCGGTGTTTCAAGGCTATATGACGCTGCCCTTACAGGACCGTTTGTAGTTTATTATTTATGCCGCGTTTGAGAATCCACATCGGATGCATCTGAGATGTAGTAAGTAGTAAATCTTTGATCACGTGATTCAGTATACGTAAATGTAATGGGACAGATGTGTCCGATGTGGATAAAAAACGCTCGAGATGTAAAAAATGCATCCGATGTGGATTCTCAAACGCGGCATTAATTACACAATGAAAGTGGCATTTTATTTTTAGTTTTGTGTAGTGTTTAGTCAAATCCTAGGTACAATAAAAGACATTTTTACATTGGCTAATGAAAATGTAATCAATGTATTAGGCAGCTGTTATATTTATTACAAGATTTATGTCTGCAAATCTAAACCTACCTAAGAATTATAATTATGTAAATAAAGAGCTGTATATTTATATACAGGCTGCCCAGCGACGGGGAGACATTATCGATATCGGTTTTAAGGCATTTTAAAACATAAACCCGATCTCAACAATCTTAGGAACTCTTCTGTCACTCGATATTTTAATCGGTACTTCCTCTTCGCTTTTTGGCTGGCACAACAATTATTTACATTTCTTCATTCCTTACCGCGTTCGAACCAGTAAGGTTTAAAGAAATTTAAAAAAAACCTACTTTAAAAATAAAGATGTTAATGATTTTCTTATGGATCCCATCTTCAGATCTTGACTTAATGTATATAAAACTGTTTCCTTTTCTAACAAAAATAATCCTAGAAATCGGGCAACGTGGTAAAGAATTATCGCTCAACATACATAAAAAAATATTTCAACGAATTGAGAATATCCTACCATTTTGAAGTATGTTAAAAAAAAATTGTTAATAAAGTGAAAAGTAGGGCATGAACATATATTATAAAGTATATAAAATGATAGATAAATCCAGTTTAGAAGGTATTATAAATAAACTGTGGAAATATCGAGAATCTCGATTTTGAATCGGAAAAATATTCTACGCAATTTAGTATGAAAGCTGATCAAAATGAAACACATGAACGACAAACTGTTATTGACAACTTTCTTCAAACGTTTTCTATTTTTCCGAAAACTAACTAGATAGTTCGAAAATCATTTCCTTCGTTAAAACGCGTCTTGTTCCGAAAAAGGTACACGCCTGCCAACATTCATCGTTCATTAAAAAAGTGGTAGATACAAAACGCTTCGTATTGTAAGGCCAAAATATATTTAGAAATCGAAATAGTCATATAAACAAAAAAATCATATGAGTGAGATAACTACCAATTTAATGATTTACAAGTTTATTCCTATTATTTATAAAATAGGTTTGCAATGTGCTGGTGTGGAATGTTATCATCGACTAAAAACTTTAAATCTTTGTATTAAATTGATCGAAAACAAACTATAAATTGGTTTAGGCTATATAGAATGTTTCTAGTAAGCAGCAACTAATTTTTATTATGGAACCGAAAGACCCTTTTAAAAAGGTTCAAAATTAAAATAAAATATGTACCAAGTAAATGTAGTAGTATTTTTTAATTTATATTGAAAATGGTAACATGAAAGGTTTTCTGTCTAACGACTCATAGTCTCGGCTGACAAAATGTAAAAAAATATCGAACATAATATTCCTGGGCCCTATTTTGCACTCCCCAGATTAAATTTAGTTGTAGCAAATGATATTATCAAATAAGATGTCAAATCACAAGAAAAATCTCGTGACTACAGTACTAATGATTGCCTGTTTGGAAAAGTATCTTTGTTTGTAAATATTTATATGCATAGTTATATTTAAATGCGCGAGTGTAATGTTAAGTATAAACAAAATCCGCCCATTATGTATATACGTTTAGTTACCGACCCTAGTAGATAGGCAATTTGTTATTGTTTTAAGTTTTACCGTAGGGAGAGAGAAAATCAATATTAGCATAAATGGTCCAGCTCCTTTCTGGTTACGTAGGTACCTAAAAAGTATTTTGGTTAAGTAATTAATTATTGTAACAGTGATTTTCTTGTGATAGTACCTAATTTAGATTGTGGATTAAAGTTTTTGTATATAATTTCGCTGTTTAATAATAAACGTAGTCAAAACCGGAGCACGTGGTTTTTCTGGAAAGTATTTTTAAAATCACAAGCAAAATCTCATGACTACTGTAATAATGATTGCCGAAAATTAACTAATTCATATTTTATGCCATATCTTTCTTAATAAGGACTGTCAGAACCATATTTACCTTAACTTGAAATTTTTTTAATCGTTTTTTGTATAGAATCATCTCTAAAAATGTATGATTGAAATATCGTGCGAACTATTTGTTCGATCAATAAAAAACTTGCACCGGTCCTGTTCGCGCCAGCACCGTTATACGCATGAGCTCCGGCACACTATTTTCTCCTTATGGTTTCATTTTTGATATATGGAATCGGCTTTCTATACTATTTCTATGACTGAAACACAGTGTGTAAACACACCCCTTCTTCCCCCTTTTAGACTACGCCTATGACAAGTCGATCGCCACACACTTTAAGATAAAAAGTAAGATCTTATTTTCAGAAAAAGATGACCACCCCTGGCTTATAGGATCAATAATGCAGTCAAAATCATTTACCTTAATTTCTGCCATTCAATAAAGCTAAAATGATTGAAACGTTTTAGGCTGTTTTTTTAAATAATCATTATATGGGAGGTTAATGTTTTATTGTATTGCTTATATTTAATTTTAAGGAGTTAAATCAGTTTTCCCTAAGGCTTAATTTCACTGTTAAGATGGTTCGTTTTACTTCAATGCTGTTAAGGTAGTTAAAATATTTTACCTAGTTGTTATTTGATTAAATTTCCAAATTTGTCTTATCGTAAATAATTTGTGCAAATTTGCATTCTTAAACTTGTTTTTTTTGTTTGGTCAAGTCAATTAAAAAAAATGTATGTGTCCAACACATAACTTTCTTGACTAGTTATTACAGGCTTTTTCCGGTTATTTTGTACTTACAACTTATTGTACCACCCCTATAAATGTTTAGAGTTTTAGCACAACTCAGATTTTCAAAGGGCCAGATTTGAAAAACCGTAACTGTACGAGGGCCGCTAAGAGATACCTGAGCTTCATTTATAAACCCACTCCTATGGTCGAGCTTCTAAAAAAAAGTCTTATAAGGACAGCGTCTCCTAGGAATTTCTGAACAAAATTATGTCAATTTAGATTCAATCAAGGAGGTGCTGTTACCTACCGACTAGAGATTGAATTAGTGCAAACTATTACAGAAATCTTTAAGTAACTATAAATATCGACCGACTAGCTATTAGGGGATATTGTATTATATTGTATTATAAACCGGTTTTTAGTAGACTGAGTTCGAAGGATCATAATAATAGTCCTGAACATAAAATCTATTTTTCAATAATTGCCGGGATTTTACCAAATAAAAAAAAATATTTCGCGATTGTGAAAACGGTCCAATCGTTTCATATGCCATTTATAATATTATAAAAATGTTAACTCTAGGACTCATTTTGGAGTATGAGCATACTTTATTTCAATACTTTTATTCATAAAGTATTACCTACCTATTACATTTTATTTTTAACGAAAATCGACTTTGTTTCCTGGACCAAAGAAAAGAATGTAGGTAGGTATTATGCAGATGGCAACAACAAAAACGATATCTTGCCTCACATTAAATATAAATATTTCCTAAAACAAATAATTTGGTTTATATACGGGTAGCAATACGAGGGATGTTTATCATTTCAAGTCACGAATATAGTCGTTTCAAAATATATTGCCACAATAATTGCGTCACATTGAGTCGGAGTGGGACGCTTGACGTGTCGCAATTCGCAATATATTTTAAAACTATTCTACCTAATTAATAAATTGTGATTTTGAAGTATCGAATGAAAACTATATTCTCATTGGTTAAAGATGGAAGTTTTTGTCATTTGAATGTTCAGGAATATTAATTGTGATTAATTGGTTAAATACCGAAGTTATCTGTTATCTGATGTTGGTACTAACCTAATGTTTTTGGGTAATTTTGACGGTCATTTCCTGGAATTTCCAGGCCCGCATAAATATTTATCCTATTAAAGTACAAAAACCCTACAATAGATATTATGAGTAGGTATTTAACATTCATTTATCTTATCTTAGGTAGTTATTTCCTAGAAACATTTCCCTGATTGTCAATAACACATTACCGTATATCTGTGCCAATATAACGTCACGACTTTTAAGATACTTAATGAAGGCTGGGGGAAGGAGTTAAAGAGTCTATAAATTTATAAACAAGCTTACGGGTATTTAGTTTTCAAAATTACATCACACGTTTCTGAAGTGTTTTATTGTGCTGTTTGTTTTTAATAAGTGTTATTTTCTTTAATAGAAAATTGATTTATTTGTGCCAAGTGTCCTAGTGAGTTTCATTGTACATTTTAATCAGTTTTATTTTTGGATAAATTGACATCGACTTCCTGCATTAAAGGTAGGTAGTATTTTTTTTCTATCACTCTGAAGTTCGTCATTGAATAAAAAAATTAAACGCTATAATTTTAACATTCAAATATTTGCAATTAAAAAATAATATTACGTATTAAATTTGACAATAAAAAAACTAGTTATTTAATAATAATGTTTCATTATTCTGAATATATTTTTTCTACGATCAATATCCAAAGTAGGTAGGCTTTTGCACATTAAAATCTAAATAAAAAGTTGACGTTTTCTGCGAATTGTCATAATTTGACATTATTGGCGCACATTACCTAATATTCAAACCCATTTCCATGCTTAAAAATAGAAGATGGTGACATTCATTTAAAAGAAAACCATAACTACTTTTACCAGGTGAAAAATTTCAATATGTTAAAATAATTCATGATTTTTAAGAAATGTGCTAGAAATGATACTACAATATTAATATTCTTTTTATGTTTGATTTTCTAATAATGATTTTATATACTTTTAGATTCAAGGACAGCTAGGTATAGCTCAAAGAAAATTGTGCTACTTTGTAGTATATACTGGAGATGAAAATCCACTATTTGTTGAAAAAATTCATTTTCAACCCATTTTTTTTTTTTAAATATGGTTGAAAAATTAGAAAAATTTTACTCGGAATATATGGCACCTGAGATAATTTTAAATAGAAGAGGACGAGGATTAAAATGTCTGGATACCCCATATAATGAAACTTAAAGTGCAAAGATTAGCAAATTTATAAAAATTATAATTTTAATGGACTTTAATGATACAAGTACTTGAAATAATGGTTTTTTTTGCGCAGAAGCATGTTCATACGTAATTTGCAATTGGTAATCACTAAACACAGATGGAAAAGTATATACGTCAACGATATGTTCTCTTATTTTTGATTTATTTTAACAGGTATAATATATGGTATGTTACTTATAGTATAGATTTTTTTATTTCTCGGCCTAATTTATTTGTTACGTCTTCAGCAATTGTCGCTTTCAGTTGACATAAACGAAATTGATAAAAAGTGTTTTTCGCATTTTATTTTGACTGTTTCTCTTACTTTCGAATAGAAACTGAGCTTTGTAAACATAAAATGACGGATATGTCAAACTAAAACTGACGGTAAAATGAAACATTGAGTATCGTTAAATGCAACTTTTGAACTAGTTTCAAAAATAGCATTAAAATGATATTATCATTCACTAATTTCCTATACTTTTAGTTGATAAATAACCGATAATCATACATCATATAACAAATAGGCGCGTGTCAAAAGATCAGAAAAAAGAGTGCCGATGAAAATAGGTCGTTTCCAATTGTATCATATAAACAGTATCAGAGGCAGTATTATCATCTCGTATATCCCCCGTAAACACATTAATATAAACGAAAATAATCAAATACAAGTCAAAATATTATCGATCGGAGCACCATCTTTATTACATTACATGAAGTAATTATTGATTTTTCGGGGTTTATTTAGAGTTAAATTAGACGCCATTTTTGGTCCAAATTCGTTTTGACATGTTTTTTCAAAGAAAGTGACTTATAAATTTCAAATCTACATGTTTTGAAAAATATACAATATTTAAATATTCTGAGTGTACCAAATTCCAAGTAAAGGTTGAACTTAGGTCGTATTACATTTTTTTTTTTATTATTTGTTTGACATCGAGGTTAAAATAATTCTAGACGGCACCTTTGAGATGAAATAAAAGGGGGTTATTTTACATGATTGGTTTTTATTGAAAATAATAAATTTATTAATTTTCAATAGTAAGGTGACCTAAGTTAGACCTTTATTTTTAATTTGGCCAAAAATTAGATTTTTAAACAATATATACCTATTCGGAAAACTGTCGATTTAACTTTTGGTCTACACATACAATTTTAATACACAGGGATACCCCGTCCTTATAATGTATCCTGCAAAAAAAGTCGTCAGCCTAAATGCAAGTTTGAAAAATGCATAATTTGACATAGGCGAGCCGCCAAAACGACACTGGCGGGCCGTATGTTGTGCACCCCTGGTTTAGAGGATGAACTAAATACGTACCTTTTCCACACACTTCATTCTCGAAACATTTCTTTAAGGAAAATACTGAAAATTTAAAATTTTACACCTTCCCAAATTTTTCCATTACGGTGCATTTTATAAAAATCATGTATAGGACAAAAATTATAGAGAATGATATCGCAAAAAACTTTTATTTGAAAAAATTTCTTAAAAATATTTTTTTTTTTTACTTTTTATCAATGTTCTCGAAAACGGACAATTTTAGGAAAATTATATATGGGATAAAAATTATAGAGAATTACATTACAAACTTTTATTTGAAGACTTTTCCAAGCGTCAATAACATATTCCATAATAAATAGAGACATAGAGAAAGATATTCGATTTATATTTCGGCTTGTTCTTATGGATCATGCAACAAGTTTCCAAGATAAATAATGAAGTTAATGTTAATATTTCTTGTATTAAGAACAAAAGTCTACATGAAACTAATCTGTGTGCTCCACATAAAAACCTTATTGCCCGTTTCTGCATTATAAGAACTACCAAATAACTCGGCAGAATAAACTCCCCAAAACTGAACAGCATATAACGTAAATGGGAATCAACTAACGCATAATATGCAGTTTTTGCTGCACAAACTCCTAATTCATGAGAGGTGGTTCTAATGGCACAACAACCCGATGCAAGTTTTTTTAAAAATGTATCCACATGAGATTTGAAGTTCAAATCCGTGTCTTTATTTAAACCTAAAAATTTTGTAGTCTGTGGCTTCTACAATATTCATATCTATTAAAATATCAATAATATTACATTTAAAGGTTAGTATTTTTTTTTTTTTAAATTTAATGACAGAAAATTTGCAGTGCACCATGTTTAAAAGGATTTGAGATCATTAATAATATTTGCGTAAAGAATATTCACGTCTTTATTATGCCACAAGATAGTAATATCGTCGGCAAATTGAGTGAAACTTCCTGAGATATTGAACTTACCTAAATCATTTATATAAATTAAAAACAGGGTGGGCCAAAGAACAGAACCTTGAGGGACACCCCATTTTATGTCACTTGTTTTCTAGTCTGAAACAGTTTGGACTGTTTGCGACCTAAAAGGTAGGATTTCATCCAACTCCAGGGCACATCTCTTGCGCCATAAACTTCAAGCTTTCTCAACAGTACTCCGTGGTTGACACAGGCAAAGGCTTTAGTCAGATCACAAAATACTGCAGCTACGGCCTCGTTGAAATGTATACTTGTATAGGTCAATTCCAAATAAGAAGAAACAGCATCCGATACATTTTTGTTGTGTTGAAAACCGAATTTATTTATGTCCAGTATATTATTTTGGTCTAGATATTTAACTAGTCGAGTTTTGAGTAATTTTTCAATTATTTTTCCCAATGTCGGAATTAGATATATGGACCTAAAATTAGACGGCTCAGTCAAGTCTCCTCCCTTATGTAATGAAACCACATCACTCGTTTTAAGAAAAGGAGGAAAAGTACTTTCATTAAAACTTATTTATTAAAATGGATAAAACATCTAATGCAGAGGTAGGTAAGTTTTGAAATATTTTTACTGACATTCCATCATATCTTGATGCAGTTTTATTGTGTATTTCATTATAAATTTTTAATATTTCTAAGGAATTTGTTTCTCTTAAGAAAAATGAGTATTTAATTGGCGACGATTTTACAATTTCTAATTGGTCAATTGTTCTAAGATTTTTTGTTAGCTTTTCAGCGATATTGCAATAAAATGTATTGAAATCGTTAGGATTTATATTTGCATCGAATGATTTATGGGTACTTTTGCCTCTCAATTCATTAATATAATAGATCAAGTTTCTCTTGCCTTATTTTTTGAGCTCTCAATTCTTGTATGATAATACTTAGCTTTTCTAATAAGTGTTCTTTATAAAGTTCTGTAGCGATAATAGTAGTTTAAAAATAATTCTGTTTGTGTAAATTTTTTTGTATAATTGAGGGATCTCATATTTTTTTATGAACATCTTAAACTAGCTGTAATCCACGGCTTTTTTTGTTTAATTTTTATTTTTTGAATAAGGAAAGACGCATTAAAAAATTTGTTTAAGTTTAAATAAAAATCGTTAAAAGGAGATATACCAGCAAAGCAACTGTACCAATTAAAAATTGTACATACTAAATGAAATTTTCCATAATTAGATTTACTAAACAATCGACCATGACGAGAATTAGTCTTAGGAAGCTTGTGCTCAAGAGATATCGAAGTTAAAATGGCTTCATGATCGAACAGGCTGCTGGGATTCACTGTACACGATATATTAGCAGGTTAGTAAGAAGTATGCAGAAATAGTCAAGTAACGTTTTGGAACATTCCGTTATCCTTATTGGTTCCTTAACATGCATACTTAAAGGAAATTAATAAAAAAAATTAATCTAATAGTACTATTATATCATCCTTGAGATAATCTATATTTAAGTCACCTGTCAAAACTATTTTAGATGATGTAGAAAATCTACTTAGCAAAGATTCTAAATTGTTTAAAAAAACTAACATTTGAATTTGGTGATCTATAGATACAAATAACATAAATATTCAATTTTAGAATAGAAATAATGGAAAAACTCAAATTGTTTTTCCTCTAAAAGTTCAGGATATTTTACAATCTTAAATTCCAAAGTATGAAATATGGAATCATGTATTAAGATTGCTGTACCCCCGTGGTCATACAGTTCTCTGCAAAAAATAGTTATCAAGTTATAATTTGGAATAAATAAATGTTCATCTTTTTCAAGCCAATGTTCCGTTAATAATAAAATGTGAGAGAAAAAGTAATCTTCTATTAATAAAAATAAATCATCAACTTTATTACGAACAGACCGAATATTTAAAAGTTAAGGAGTCAACGGAATTAATGGATGGACTACATCTAAAAAAGAACTATTAGGTTCTCCTAAGTCACTAACAATAGGCTCAGTGTTTACTACATATTCAAATTCATTACCATTTGGTAAAATAACTTTTAAAACTAAATTTTGCTTTATCTTTGTATTCTTATCTAAAAACTTATTTACCATTTCTCTAATTGATAGATTAATATTTGTCACATTAGGTACATAGACGTTTATATTTATTAAGCAAAGTTGATCGATTTTATTCCCAATAAAACTTTCATTTTTTTATCATATTTGTGAATATTCTTAGAAAATATAAATAGATTTGTTAATCTACCTAGTGGTAATAAATGAGCTAAACCCTTACATAATGAAGCATAATTAGAAGTATTCAGTGTATTAACTAGTATAAAGAGAAAGTCATTTTTACCACACTTCTGAGAATATTTAAAAACTAAATCTATCAAAGTTTCAAAATTAATATTAGGTTTACTAACACCACTGAATATTTCGATGCATCAAGATATGAATTTAAATAATTAGATACATTTCTAGCTAATTCATCCCCTAATATTAACACATGTTTTTCAGCTTCTTTTTTCTCAGTATCACCTAATTGGGCAGTTCGAACTGGATTATTTTCGATTTCGTAATTTTTTTTATTACCTGTAAATCCATTTTTAATGTTTGGCCGATTAGAAAAACTCCCATAAAGTACCCTTAAGATATTCCGACTATGCTCAACATTTACTGGGTTCACCATAGAATGAATTAAAGCTTAAATTTAAAATGTTTTTTTCGCTTTATCCGTTTTGAGTTATCTTAAAATTCGAAATTTGCATTTTTTTCTTAAATTTCTCCAATACTATTTTAAGAAAATTATATAGAGGACAAAAATTATAGAGAATACCATTACAAGTAACTTTTATTTCTTTTTTCATAAAGTATAAAAACGACACCGTATAAAGTACCCCACAGATGTTTCAACTATGCCCAAAATCTAATCAGTTTTCCAGAGGATGAATTAAAGGTTATATTTATTTGGTGTTTTTCTCTGTATCTGTTCATAAGTTACACATCCACACATCACGAAAATAGTTGAAATGGATTCAGGGGACCTTATTACAGAAAGTTTTACAAGACTTCTATGTTTTCATGGCATTCAAGAAAATTATGACAAAAAAATAAGTCTAAAAAACTATCAATGGTTGTTGGGCAAGTCACATCAGAACTGTTAACTCCATATTTATTTGAGAATCTCCCAGCTATAACATAGAGATTATGGAAAGCATCTCATCTGGTGAAATTTCAAGTATAAATACAACTTAAACGATTAATGCAAGAGGAATTTTAAATTATATAAAATTTTTAAATGTGTACAGTTCATCAAATTTCTAGAGGCTTTCGACGGCTAGACAGAGAAAGCACTACTGACAGGCATCCCGACGGATTTACGCAATGAAAGTACACTCTGCGCATCAAGTATTTCACTATTTCATTCAGACGTAAATGTCAGATGTAAATTTCGCTAAAACATTTCTTTTATTTTCGTTTGTGTTTTTTGCTCAATACAGTTTAATAGAACCTAAGTATGGAGTTTAATAGCAAATTAAGAGGCCGCGTGATTAACAGTCAATCTCGCGAAAAAATAGCCAATATTATAGAATTTATGAGAAGAGAAGGAAACTTTTATTCACCTTCAATACCATTTAAAAATGTAAATGATCGTGTTGCTGCAGCCCCAGGAGTATCTAAAAACACTGTCGTCCGCATTTCTGGAGAGAAAAAAAGAATCGATAACCGTGAGATATCGGAATTTTCATCGCCAAGAAAAACCATTAAAAAACCAAAAACAGTTAATGATATAGATGAAGCTGCACAAGAATCAAATTTTATTTTTTTATTATTAGATAGCTATTTTTGTTTCTGAGTTGTGTTCATTTACAGGCTCAATTTTTTTCCGTTTCTCCTTTTTGATTTTATATGGGGTTTCAAGTTGTTTTTGACTTATTTCGACGTAAATCACAACATCACACTTTTTTAATAAAGCAAACAAGTGTTAAGAGGTATATGTACGTGTAAACTACAATTACAAAAAATTGATATGAAACCCATGAAACCACCAACAAAAATGTACTAGAACATGGTGTCATTCGTCGAGATAATTTATCGTTTTGTTTAATAGATCAAGAAATGTAAATATTCCCCTGTTATTTTTTATAAAATTATAAGAGAAATAAATTTTTTTCTAACTAGTATAGTTTATTATTTTGTAGAAAAACAAAATTTCGAAAATTTTAGTAATGTTTCAGAAACAACCGTTATTAATAATAGTACCATTTTCCTTAATAAGGTAGAAATAAAATATAAACTATTTCCACGATTTACAAAGGCCTACAAAAAAATTATAGGTATTTTCCGCTATCCTATAAAATTTATATTTTCTGACTCAAATTCAAAAGGTTGAAGGAATTCCAAAACACCTTTTATGGCATAATAATTATTTTCAATTCTACATACTATCTTTAGCTGCTTTTAAAAACGTTCTAAGAAAGTCCAATCAGACCAATTTAATCCCTAAACTATTCCACACTTTTAAAATTTAATTACCTAAAAATATTAAAAACTATTTAAAATAACTTGTTTAGCAGACTGTACAATAGCTATCTTAGTCACATGTAGCGCATTCTCTGTCTGGGCGTCGAACACCTCTAGAAATTTGATGAACTGTATGTATACCTTCTTTGCTTTTGGAAACAAACACATTTAGTTATTCAAATTCTATCTAATTATTTACAAAAAGTCGATATAAACATATCAGCAGCAATTTCTTTAATTAAATCAACCATAAATGACTTAAAATCATTGTACAACAACTTTTGAAGAAAAAACTAAAGAAATTTCAACTTGCCCAATGAGTTTACAAGAAAAGATAAAAATCTGATGTGTCCAACACATGACTTTCCTATCTAATTATTATAGGCTTTTTCCGGTTATTTTGTACAACCTACCCAGCAAACATTTTGGTGTAATTTGACGTCGATACTACCTAAATTATATATAATAAATTTGGTCGCAAAATTAGATTTAACCATAATTAAGTAAAATTTACGTTGGCTCGACATGGATTCGACATAAGTGGAGAATAAGACGACGTCGAAATTTGGTTTTATTTGCCAAAATAGGTAGAATTACATCTAAATCCACATTGTAGTAGCCTAGTACGTTTGGTTAGTAATACCTCTCTAGGGAAATTTGACGTCAGTATAACGTTAATTCGACGTTGATTTAACTAAGTTTAGGTAGAAACTAACAAAACATTTGCAGATGACGTATGCCTCCAAGTGTACGAAAAGAAATGTTATACTTATTTGGTATTTTTATCTATATATAAGTAGAAATATTGTAAGAAGTCACCAACACAACTAAAACATATACCTACCTAATTCACATGAAAGATTGAAAATAAATAAATGTCGGTGACAAAAATATATGTAATGTAATTGCGGTGAATATACAGTTCACGCTTGTTGAAATTAATGCGAAGCAAATTTTGTCGTGCATGTTAACAGTTCTACTTAGAAAAATAACAATGCCCTTCCAAAATACTCTCAAATTAAAAAAGTATAAAAAAAAAATATGATCGTGTAAAAAAATAATAATATGAGCTAAAACTATGTTACGTTTGTTCTGTATCACTTTAGAAAATCAATAATGTTTCGTTTTTCGGTATTTTCATTCGTATGTTTTAGTTATGGTCATTTTAAAAATTTAAAATTTGGAATCGTACTTCAATTACGTTAAGAAAATATGGCGTATTGTGCGAATTCGACCTAAAAGTTATTATGACTAAGGAAATCTACGTATTTTACAAATACCTTTTCACTAAGTTGAATTAACTTTAATTTCACGACATATTAGTTAACTTTACCTATTTAAAGAAATAATAACTTATAGGTTTTATAAAAAATTTGCCTATAGGTAAATATAACATATTTAGGTCACGTTGTTCTGCACTTGAGATTTTAGACGTTTCACTTTACGATAAAAATCGGAAGTATAACGATATGATTTATTATTTTTCGAACTCATTTTATTAATTATTTTTCGCACTCATTTAAAGCTCTATCTACACCACACGTAAATTAATATAACGACTGTAATGTTTTTAAAATGGCCGAAATTCTTAAGAATAATGACGAAGACAGTAACTGAACAACCTAATTGTTAAAATAACCTAAGTAATATAAATTTTACAAATAGGTCATGTATGACTCTTTTTAAATTGGTGGTTTTTAGTCGAATTTACTTTGTGGTAGATTTTTCAGGTAATTGCTACAACAAAGTTAATAAATATTTCTTCAAGATGACTTATAGGTCAACTAAATGAGTATTCGATTATTTGGTTGAAATTAGGTAGATAAACAGGTAGAATTTTGCTACGATCTCGACCTAATATTACTTTAAAGGAGAGTAAATAAAAGCGGCCAAATAGGTTACTATTGTAATACCCTTTTTAAAAATGAAACAACGCAGTTGAAAATATTCAACACTTTTGTATTTTTAACACAACGTTTTACTTCAGTACAAAAAATCAATGACCAATCTTCCCAAGAATTTATTTCTTATCAATCCGATAAGGACAGGCCGCTCATCGGTCCGCTAAATTCTGCCAGTGGCGGCGTTCCCTAACATTCGGCCATCCCTTTATCCAGGCTGTCCTCAGCCTCCTCATCAGGTTCATCTAAAACAAATAAATAATATATAACAGCACGTTGTTATTTTGAAATGATTTTCATCATTTCTTATACTTTACTAAGCTCAAGCACATTCCCTTAAGTGTTTGGATCTATCAGGTTTTCCATGTACAACCTAATTCTTCAACGGAAACTGCCTTTTGAAAGCCTGTATCTTTCTTTAGTTTTGTAGTGTTTAAGTTCATTAGAACATTCTTGTACGTTCTAATTTCTTAACATACACTACCTTAAACATCCCTTTGTTAAGGTGTTTGAGTCTAATAACCTTTCTTGTACGGTCTATTTACTCAACAAACACCTATCATGTAATATACCTATTTGTCATATATACGTATTGGTCATATACCTATTTGTCATAATAATAGTTATATTGTTTACCCTAAATGTACAATAGTACCTTGGAACTTGCCCTTTGATTATTCTACTTGATAAACCACTTAAACACTTACCCCTAAGGATAATCCATGGTTTCATCTTATCCACAGCAATGACTGTCTTCACATTTTTAGAATTGTCTCTCATATCTTTAACTTCATATCGGTCATTAAACAGAACCTTTGTAACTCTAAACGGATCCTTAAACTTTGGTAGAAGCTTCCTACTAGTACCTGTGTTGGAATAATTTACCATTACAACATCTCCCACTTGGTACTCTTTTGCTGGCTTCCTGGTTTTGTCAAACCTTTCTTTTTGTTTCTTCTGTTCTTTTGTCATCTTCTCTGATATGTTGTTCCTCAATTCCTCCAATTGCAAATTATTTAACTGGATAGCGCTTAGCAAGGGATGCCCTGGTATACTTTTACTTTTAGCGCCAATTAAGGCCTACATAGGACTTGTACCAATTGCCGTATTATAGCTAACATTTAATGCACTTTGAACGTGTTTAACAAAAGTATCCCATTAATCATCATCTGATCCCGCAGCCGTACACGTCAGAGCGTTTAAAATAGTTCTATTAAATCTTTCACATTGACCATTAGCTCGAGGCGCGGCAACCGCATTCAGAATGTGCTTTATCCCGTGCGTTTTACAAAATATTTCAAATGATTTGGACGTGAAGGCCGTACCTCGGTCGGATATTATTCTAGTAGGAGCGCCAAAAATATACATAATATCCACTTTCGTCACATATTTAGTTTGAGTATCTCTTACAGGCTCTATAAAACAAAATTTCGTGAACCCATCAACAATAACTAGTAGATATTTGTTATTTTTTTTACATCTCATGAACGGCCCCAAATGGTTTATATGGACGGTGTGAAACGGGATGGGAACCTTTTCTATTGGATGCAAAAACCCTTCCTTTTTTCCACTAGGATGTTTATAGTATAGACAAGAAAGACACGATTCAACATATTTTTTTACAAATTTACGTGCCCCTGCAAACCAATAATTTTCTTGTATTTTCTTAAAAGTCTTAACGAATCCGAAATGTCCACTGTCATCGTGGCACAGTTTACAGATTTGCCACCTTGACGCTTTGGGTACCACCCACAAAAACTTTCCACCCGTCACCTTTCTGTAGATTTTACCGTCACGCAATTCGTAGTTATCAAAATACTGCTTAGTATCCCTGTTAACAATCCCTTCCATTAATATATTGCGAATACCACTAATCTGTTCATCTTGTACTTGGGCTGCTGTGATCCAGTCAGCCTCAGTAATGTCTATGGCCGAAACATGTAAATATTCAGGTAAAGGATTGCGGCTTAATGCGTCTACATGTTCCATTTTAGAACCTGGTCGATGCATAATTGTAAAGTCATAATCCTGCACCTCAAGCCACCATCGAGCCACTCTTGGTACTAAATCCCTTTTCGTAAAAGCCGCACGCAACGCTGTACAGTCAGTCACTATCGTAAACTTAATACCTAATAAATACACTCGAAAAAATCTTAAAGCTAATACTACAGCTAAAGTTTCTAACCCATAGGAATGATAATTACGTTGTTCTGGGCTAGTTTGTTTGCTGAAGTACCCTACAACTTGTTTTTGTTTATCCTTAAACTGAATTAATATACCGCCAAACCCTAAGCTACTGGCATTTGTATGTAATTCCGTATTAAGCGTGTGATCAAATATTGTCAAAACTGGACGTGAGACTAGAATTGATTTCACTTTACTGAAAGCATTCTCCTGCTCGGTTGACCAAACAAATGCAGCATCTTTTCTTAATAGTCTGGTGATAGGTTCCACCAACGTAGCATAATTTGGAACATACTTTTGGAAATAACCCGAAATTCCCAAAAATTGTCTTATTTCCTTTATGTTTGTAGGATATTTTAAATTTATAACTGCTTTTATTTTTTCTTGACCGGGTTGAACACCGTGTTCACTAATTTCTCTTCCCAAATATGAGATTTTAGATTTTAAGAAACTGCATTTGCTTGTCTTAAGGGTCAGATTAGCATGCCCCAATGCATCTAGAACAATTTTTAATCTAGATAAGCCCTGTTCCACTGTAAGTGCTGGAATAATAAGGTCATCTATATACGCGTGAACAATTTTGTTTAAATAATCTCTAAGTACAGTATTAATTAATCTTTGGAAAACAGCGGGTGCATTCACTAGTCCAAATGGCATTCTCAAAAACTCGTAATGATTCATAGGTGTTATAAATGCCGTCTTGTCGATTGAATCTTGTTCCATGGGTATTTGGTAATATCCGGAAGCCAAATCTAAAGTTATAAAATATTTATTACCACCTAACATATCTATTTGGTCATCTATTAAGGGCAACGGATACTTTTCCTTAATCGTAACAGCATTCAACCGACGATAATCGATACAAAGACGGTAATCGTTGGGTTTCTTTTTAACCAAGATGACGGGACTAGCGTATGCGGATTTCGATTCTCTTATTATTCCATTATTTAAAAGGTCTTGTAATATACTGTCTAGAATTTCTTTTTCATGTTTAGACATTTGGTAGGGATTATAGACCACTGGTTCATTAGAGTTACAAGTTATAGACATTTTAACCATGTCTGTTTTACCCAAATCCTTCAAACCAAAAGAAATTCTATCACTATACTCATTTAACAAATTTAAAACATAATTTTTATCTTGATCACTTATGTTTCCAAAATGCATCATATCGATTGTTAGTTGATTTTGGGATACATTTTGAACATTAATGGGTACATTTTTAAGCCCGAACTCATTATTTAGTTTAAGCATGGCTATTTGAGGTTGATTCAAATAGTCACATCCTATAATAATATTATAGGATAGATAATTATCGTCGATTACAGAAGCATTTACGTTTCCATAAGAATGATCAATTTTAATATCTACACTACACACCTTGCTACAGGACATGTAATTTCCCATAAAACTTTTCAAATATATAGAATTAACTGAAGAAATATTATTTAACATTAAATTTTCAGCAACCGATTTTTTTATCAATGTGCAAGAACTCCCTGTGTCGACTAAACATTTCTCTATTAATGTATTGTTAACAAATATATTCTTTTCATAAATATTTTTATTTAAGATTGTGTCAACCAAGTTTATTTTTTCTTGCTTAGTTTTGTTTCGGTAACACTGTTCTTTGGTATGACCTGCTTTGTTACACGTTTCACATTTCGCAATAGATTTGGGACAATCTTTAATTAGATGAGGTCCTTTACAATTAAAACAAGTCTTTCCCTTACCATATTATTATGCAGGCTTTAGTTTATACATTTCATCTTTAGTGTCATGTTTTAGCTCAGGTTTTATTATTTTAGATGTTCCGGGAGTATTGGTATTGAAAATATTTTTTTTGGGAACGGAAATATAATTTTGATTTGCATGATCTAGGTAATTAGCTAATAATCCTATAGATTTAAAATTTGCTGCCCTAGCAGATAATTTAATGTTCTCATTACCAATACCCTTGATAATACAGTCAATAACATTTTCTTCATTTATTTGTAAATTTAATTTACGTAATCGCGCTAATTTTTCAAAGCAATAGTCACTAAGTTTTTGGTTGGGCGAATGAACATAATTAGCGGCTTCTACAAACAATTTCCCGAACTTAATAACACTAGGAAATGTCTCCAACAATACAATTTTTATGTTTTCCCAATTTTTAATTTGTTCTTTCAATGATTCATACCATCGCCTAGCATTACCCCTAAGTCTAGACGTTGCCAACTTTGTGGTCAATTTATCATCCCATTTATAAATATTGCACAACTGATCTACTTTATTTGTCCACTCTGTAGCCGAAGTATTTTCATAAGATGGATCAAAAATTGGTATTAGCACTTCATCAATGTGTAAAGACGTACTTACAGTTTGTTTTCCTAGTAATTTATCTTTTCCTTTTAATTGTTTTTTTAACTTTTTCACCTGTTTCCTCATTTGACTCGGTATTATTTTCACTCGAAGAACTAGAGGAACTACTATATCGTCGACTTCTTTTCTTGGATTTTTCCATTGTTAGACGTATGTAATCCGCACTTCTGACTTGTAATACCCTTTTTAAAAATGAAACAACGCAGTTGAAAATATTCAACACTTTTGTATTTTTAACACAACGTTTTACTTCAGTACAAAAAATCAATGACCAATCTTCCCAAGAATTTATTTCTTATCAATCCGATAAGGACAGGCCGCTCATCGGTCCGCTAAATTCTGCCAGTGGCGGCGTTCCCTAACACTATGGAGGCATAAAATTACGTAGAATTTTTAAGTAAATCTAGCTAGTTGGATATTCTACTATAAAGACGATTTTTAGTTGCCAAACAGGTAGATATTACCTAAATATGGCACCTAATTTTACTACAAAGAAAATTTAACTTTGAAGTAATTGTTGGTTATTTTTTTTAGTTTTTCCCTTGCTGATATGGTTAAAGTTACTTTTAAGCAGATTTGTGTAGAAGGTAGATTTCTTGGTATAATTTACGTAAATTTAAATATAAATTAAAACCGTTTGGTAAATTTACATTAGATGTATAATTTTCTAGTAAATTTTACGTAATAATTACCTCAATAAGTAAATTCGTCTTTAACAAAGTCGAGTTATAACTAATGTTATAGAAAATGTTTGCTGGGTATATAAATGTTTAAAGGATAAACTAAATATATACATTTTCCACATACATATAACTCGAAACATTTTTCTATAGATATTCATTGAAAACGAAAATACTGAAAAATTTAAATTTAGCACTATTCCTCCAATTTTTCTATTACGGTGTATTTTAGAAAAATCTTGTAAAAAACAAAAATTATAGAGATCGATATCGAAAACAATTTTAAGTTTAACAATTTTCTTGGTAATTTTTATTTAAACAATTTTCTTCTCCGAACATAAATAACAGATATATTCCATAAAATATAAAAACGGCCTCCCATAAAGTACCCCCCAGATGTTCCGACTTTGTCCAAAATCTAATCATTTCACGTTAAGCCGAAGTAATAATTTAATGTTTTTTCCTTTATCTGTTTTTGAGTTTTTTTACAAAATTCAAAATTTACACATTTTCTTAAATATCTCGAATACGGTCCATTTTATAGAAATTATGTACAGGATAAAAATTATAGAGAATTATATTATAAGTAACTTTTATTTAAAGAATTTTCTTCTCCAAACGTAAATAACGGATATATTCCATAAAATATAAAAATGACCACCAATAAAGTACCCCCCAAATGTTCTGACTCTGCCCAAAATCTAATCAGTTCACCGCAGGCCGAAACAAAGCTTAAGTTTAAAATTTGGTGTTTTTCTTTGTATCGGTTCATGAGTTATGGTGGATACAGACACACACACACATCATTCCAAAAATAGTCAAAACGGATTCACGGGACCCCAAAACGTAAAAATTCGTCGAAAACTGGAGGTCGAAAAAAATCATGATTCCTATACTTTCCTTATCTGTATACAGATAGGAAAGTAAAAATCCGTTGAAAACTTATTCACTATGAAAAACACCTTTGGATACATAGAAAATTGCCCTAGTTGTATATTTTTGTATGGATACATTTATTCAAACAACACATTTGATGACTTTTCTGATTACAAACTAAATTTCATGCTTATCTTCTATCTAACTGGAAATAGTTGAATACAAATCGTTTTGTAGTCTATTAAGAGCAAACTGGAACTCTTGCGAAAGCAAAAATGTTTTAAGGGATTTCTAATATAAAATTGTATTTATATGTGTGACACTGGGAATACTTAGTGATATTAAGCACATCGAAAATATTGAGAGCTTTAAATTTGTGCAAGGATATTGCAGCACTCTACAGAGATGTTTGAGAAAAAGGTGGGAAAATCCAATTAAAAAAGCAGTAAATTTTCATAAATTTAATACATTATGGCACGTAAATGTTTTTTTTTATTCTTTTTAAAAATTTTCAAAATACTTTTCAAAGGTTTACAAAAGGCACCCTAAGTTTAATTATTTCCTGAAAATTTCACAAAAATCAGATTAAAAATAAAGGCTCAGAAAGTATTATAAATTATCAAGGTATTCAGTTCTGAAATAAATGAGGAATATAAATTAAAAACTGAATTTCCTAATTAAAAAAAAATGGAATCAGGTTTCCTAATTTATGCAAAATATATCTATTATTTTTTTATTAACAATTGCTAAACACTGCAACAGGCGAAATGTCTTTTAATAAACTAACAAATATTATATTTTTATAGGTCGACCATGTCTAAGGACAAATATAGCATTACTAAATATTGAATGGGACTGTGCATCTAATATTGATTTGTAATAGACAAATTTAAAACTGTAAAGAGTAGAATTATTTTGTGAAACTATTTAGTATTAATTTGTATTTTTAATTACAATAGTGCTTTTGTCCATATCTTTTTTGATATTAAGTGAGGTAAGTATGAAAGGACAACAAAAAATAAAGTTTATGTGAATTCCACTTGATCCAACGGCAGAAGATTTAATACAGCTTGATCTTGGGTTACAGTTCTAAAAACATAATTTTGAGTGAGGATTTTTATTTCCAAATTACCCTTTTAGTGTTTATTTATTCCGATAGTGACAGTTCAATATGCTTAAATGGCAGTTAAAAGCACCATAAGAACTTCGCTTCAGGCCCTGACTATCCAAATTCACCTAATATGGAGCCATAAATCAATTTTAGAGAAAAAAAATCCAACTGAGTTTTTAATTTTATTATAATACTTATAGAAAAGATCTAACAGTTACTTGGTTCCTATTGTTTTTATTCAATTTCCTCTAAACTGGTCTTTGTTAACACTGGAGAAGATTTACCACCACGATGATTAAATATGTAAAAAGATGGTATATTTCTAAACGTTTCCCATGACTTGTTATCTAACTCCGCTGCAGCTTTAATTTCTTTGAAATCTCC
The DNA here is from genome assembly GCA_927349885.1 of Psylliodes chrysocephalus. NCBI lineage: Eukaryota > Metazoa > Arthropoda > Insecta > Coleoptera > Chrysomelidae > Psylliodes > Psylliodes chrysocephalus. The sequence continues at coordinate 22,932,005 of OV651829.1, read as the reverse complement.
GGTTATATTTAATACGCCATACATTATAATGAACAGACTAACTAGGGCTTGTAAAAATATCTAAAACATGTAATAATTATAAATTTATACATTATCATAACTTATTGATTTATAAGTTCTTACGTCTAGTGGTAGATGTGTAAAGTCTAAATCGTTTAATCGAAGATATGACCTGTCTGAAAGAGAATAGAAATATTTAATTGTAAATTCATTAATGCACCTTTTTAAGTAAATACTTACGTTGGGCTGCTGAATACGCGGCGTGGAATAATGATAAAAATCCAACAGTTAATATACTTCTATGAATGAAGGTCGCAGGCATATTTCTTTTATAATCTATAATAATTATTAATTTTATTTATGAACTGATATTGAATATTTATTATCCTGTTTCTCAATCACAAAATAAAAAGTGGTGAGTGATGACAATTGACTTTGACATATTTGTTGTCAAATGTCAAGCTGACTGAAATGCGCTATTGCCACGTGTCAATATGTGACGTCACCGCAGAACCTCACATATATTTAAATGAATTTTTCTAAGCCCTTGTCAGTAAACGTTAAAAATCGCACTGTCAACATTCCTTGTAAATGACATTTAACAATAACACGCACGTAATGAGATCTTATAACCGTTGTATGAAGATTATATAGTAGGATAATGCAACAGTAAAAAGTGTTGGACGCAATCTCGAGCGGCATCTAGTGACGATTTAATGAAGTAGTCAATTTTTAATCCTATGCAGATACGCCATCTACGTCTTCTTTTCGTTCAGGTACATGGCTTCTATCACCTACCTATTATAGTTAAAAACGTCTTTATTTATTTAAAAATAACAATTCATAATAAAAGATATGAAAAATTAAACATAATAATGAAAATTTATTCCAGTTGACAAAACCGTACAAATATAATTTTTGGATTAAGGTGATAAAAAGTGGTTAAGGACTTTGGTTAATATTTTGGTTATGTGCGGTTATGTCAAAATATATAAACAATAACAACTGATAACAATGTCCAATGTTTTAAATAAATTGAAAAGTTCCAAGTAGAATACAAAAAAGGAATAAGCTTCTGAAAATGTTGCATGTAATTGGACTAATTGGACTAAGTGTTGGAAAAGTTTATAACCATAAAAATAGCTGAATATTTTTATAGTTTTCAAAATTTGAACAAGCTTTGCTACAAAATTTTACTAAAGCTATCAACAGTTTGCAAGGTATTGAGTTAAGGAACAAGAAAATCACTAATCAGGGAAAAATCAATCAACAATCAACACTGGAAAACAAATTAAAAAAAATAGTCACAGGGATATATTAGCGACTTCCAAATGTATCTTGGCTGTTGACCATGAATATAAGAAAAAATGTTCTCTCGGCTGGCTCTGAGTGTTGAAATAAATCACGTTGAAACGAAGTTTTCAATAGCTCCGCTCTTTAGGAATAGCTCAAGACGAAATCGATAGACCTACAAGTGGTCTATCTGTGGCAGACATATTCAGTTAGTCTTTATATTTCATTATGCAATGTTACAAGGTTCAACAACTTGCCAAAATGGTGAAAATTTATTTCCAAAATCAGTGCTCTTATTTAGTACAGAATTCTACGAACGACACAATAATTATAAAGTCCTAACTTTGAACATAAAAGAAAATCTTATAAAAAACATTTTTTTTATAAATTATCACTGTTTGGAAAAGTATATTTGTTTGTAAATATTTGTATTTATAGTTATATTTAATCCAGGTTAAGTGTCAGTGCGGAGTGTAATGTTAAGTATGAACAAAATCCGCCCATTCTGTTTATACATTTGGTTACCGACCCTAGTAGATAGGCAATTTATTATTAGGTACTTTTAATTTAGATTTTGGATTAATGTTTTTGTATATGACTGGGCTGTTTAGTAATAAAGTCAAAACTGTAACACGTGGTTTTATTCTGGAAAGTATTTTTAAATTGAATCACGCACGCAGTTTGAGTGAAAATGTTTTAAGTAGTTCAAAAAACAATCACTATTTTTCATTGTTTATAGAATACAGCCTTTTAGTTAGCTCAGACTGGGGCTCAGACAAAACTGATTAAATAATATGTCTTATTATTTTTTGAATTTTTTTTATTTCGACTGGTTGACTATCTAAAAAATTAAAGCCAATTAAGCAAAACGTGAGTAACATTTCGCTTTTTTAGAAGAACCAGAACGCAAGTGAAAATTAATGATTCCACAGAAATAGCAAATAAAAAAAATGTAATATGAAACTTATAACTAAGGCGTTAAGGAAAAGTTTGGAAATAATCGAGATAGCAAATTTATTTTAGTTTTAGACAGAACTACTTTATTTTATTCTTTTTAAATTGAAGATTTATAGGCTGGAGAAGCGATTTGAAATCGGTAAAACGATCGCCCAAAAACGCTCTTAAACCCCCGTCCACAAAATCACTGGTGACCAGTGTAATTTATAAATATATTCACACATAAATTTACAAGTAAATTAAACAACAAAATATTTAAGAATAGTAATATAAATAATTGTCATTGATTGAACTGAATATTCTGTCCAATAGGCTCTCGACCGAAGTCCTTTCCCTTTTTAGAATATCTTTCAAATTCAACAATTTTACATGTTTTGTTCCAACGCGGATTTTAATAATAGATTTATAAATTGTTTTTGTTTATTTGAATGTTAAAAGTTCTTAAAACTAACTTTAACATATATTTCTCATGCTGGCGTTTAGTGTTCAAATAATAAGACGATTAAACGAAAAAGGCTTATGAGAGCCAGTTGCCCATTTTTGGTACACATTTGTGCAAGACAACTTTACAAATGTTTCCTTCTTTTTCTCTTGTAGAAGATGGACACACCAGCAGTGGAGCGCACAATGATGGTATTTTTAAAAGCCACGTCATATATTTGATTAGATAATTAACTTGATATAAGTGCCTTCAAGACTTAAGTCGTTAAGCGTTCAAGTTTGGATTTCCCAACCCGGATTCAATTACAGATAAAAACATTCTTTATTTTGGAAAAAATATAAAAAATACAATTAATGCAATGTTTCTGCTAAATTTTATAGTATTTTGATAACAGTTCAGAAAAAATAGTAGTAGTTGGTAACTGAACTTTATGAAATCCAAAGTTGAGCACTTAACGTCCTGAGCAATGAAGGTTTATGTCAATGTTAATTATCTAATCAAATATGTAACATTCGCATTTTCTATAATTTATTTTTTAAGACGCCTTCGTTGAGCGCTTCATCACTGTAGGGCATGCAGGAAAGTATTTCCATGTACAAAAAAATAAATGAAAAATTTGTAATTTTGCCTTTCGAAAATAATACTCCTAAATGTGCTACTGTGCTATCATAAATTGGTTCTCGATTCGTTTTCAAATGGTGATAAAAGTTGAAAACTGAAAATTAGTGGCTTAAATGTTTTTATTACTTAGTATAATTTCACTAAAAGTGTTTGGTATTATAAGTTTACCTAACAGCAAAAAAAACTGTTAGTTAAATTTTGTCAGTGCCGATTTTAGTAAAATTATATTGAATAAAAAAATTATAACTACACCTTTATATTTACCCATTATTAATTTTTTAATTTTCAACTTAACATCCTGTATTTCAGAATATTTTATCCAAGCATTTTTTATATTTGTCTATTCGACTCATTTTGAACAATAATCTTCAGTTGTTCATGTCCTATTCTTAATTTGATACCATTATATAAAAGTGAATAAAAATAAACAGCGTAAAATTCAAGTTTTAATTAACCATCAGCGATCAATCCAAAATCAAACCACAATATAGAAAAAAAAATGTTCCCCTATTATAGTAAAATTCCATCCAATCTTAAATCATTCAATCTTTTTCAAACAAAAACTGGTTTATTTTATTATATTGATTTTTTTGGTATTTTATGTGACCTTCAAATACCCTTTTGTAATAATTTGCAATAGTAAATATTAACTATACAAATACATTACCGAAGACAAGTATAAATGAAAAAGAAGATTTTAAATTATAATTCATACTCAAGCACAGACATGACCTAAAGACCTGACTTGGATATAAGTACAGTGTCGCCATCTACATTCTATATCCATCGTCCTCCAATGATAAGTCCATAAGGTTACCCTACTATATAATCTTCATACAACGTTATAACATACACGGGCGTTTTGATAAGAAAACTTAAATTTCTTGGTTTAATCGTACGTACGACTTTTGCGTTTGAGAATCCACATCGGATGCATTTTTTACATCTCGAGCGTTTTTTTATCCACATCGGACACATCTACATCTGCGTTAATTTGTTTATCCCAGATGTACCTGTTCAGATTACATTTTTTTACATCTCGATTTGAAACAATGAAGTGGAGAGGGGTAGAATGATAACTGTCAATGAAAAAGTCTGGACACTATTGCCGCGTTTGAGAATCCACATCGGATGCATCTGAGATGTTGTGAATTTTTTATCACGTGATAGAGAATTAGATCTGAATGTAGATGTAATAAACAAACGCTCTAGACTTTATTTGGTCACGTGACAAATGTCAATGACAAGTTAGAAGTTTATACTTATTAAATTTGACTTTTGAGACTACAAATCAAACTAAATTTGAAATATAAACAAGAATTAAGCAAACTAATCACTTTTATATTCATGCTAGCATAAACAAAGGAAAAATTGACAAACAAGGCTTCACAGAACACTTACTTTCTAGCATGGAACAAACATCTCATTCACATCTCATTTCAAATCGAGATGTAAAAAATGTAATCTGAACAACATCTGGGATAAAAAAAACGCAGATGTAGATGTAGTAGATGTGTCCGATGTGGATAAAAAAACACTCGAGATGTAAAAAATGCATCCGATGTGGATTCTCAAACGCAGCATTGCACAATTTCGTTTTGCCCATTTTGTAAACAAAATTCAGGGACGGTTTAACAACATTTTGTGCAACAATTATAAAATAGTGCATCGAAAAATAATTAACAAGTATAATTTAATACTAAATCGGAATAAAAGCATAAAAAATCATAAATATAAGCAAGATAACAAAGAATTGACGCCAAAAAATCTTACAACAGCCAAAACACAAACAAAAAACAGAGCTGCGAACATGAACATAATCGCTGAATAAAGTCGATCCTCGAATTTGTTTACAGTGCTTTAGGGCAACCTCTCCTTATCATTTACGTGTGTAAGAGTGGAAGGCTGAATCACGCATATAGAGAAAGTAAAAGTTGAAAAGTCCTTTGGTAGGTAGAGAGGGGGTAAACGTTCAAACCACGTCGAACGACTCCGAGAATTTCACAGTAATGTTTACCTGCCAGTGTCGTTTCATAGAATAAGTAATTTTAAATTGTTATCGGCGGAACCGGACAATCGCATGTATTTATGGATTATAAATAATTATTAAACATGTATTATAATATTCAAATTATAATTTTACAAAATTTCAGCAGCCATTCACAATTAATTAAACTATTTACTCGAAATTGTTATTAACATCTATAAAATAATTTTGTACGCCAATGTATCGCGTCCACTTCGGTGAGATCCGGTGCCAACCTGTCAATTTATGTGTATAAAGTGGGAGAACTGGCAAAAGCATTTCCAACTTTTACTTCTGTTCTAATTTCTACACTCGTGATGGATGCGCAGACGGTACCTTATCGTTCTACCCTCTCTACTTCTTTGATTTGAAATGAGATTTTCGTTCCATGCCAGAAAGTAAGTGTTCTGTGAAGCCAAGTTTATCAATTTATCCTTTATTTATGCTAGCATGAATATAAAAGTGATTAGTTTGTTTAATTTTTGTTTAGATTTCAAATTTAGGTTGATTTGTAGTCTCAAAAGTCAAATTTTTTATTATATCTACATTCAGACCTAATTCTCTATCAGTTAAAAAATATAAAAACTTTTAGAATTAGCGAGATACATTTTGGATTAAAAGAGTGATGCCCTTATAAGTTGGCAACACATCATACAATTTTTCAAAAAATATGTTGCCTTTTCTTAAACGTAATGTCATATTGTTAATTTTTGTAACAAAATATTATATCATTTTCTCAACTTTACCTATGAATATGTTTGTTAGTAGTGAAAGTGATGAAATTATGAGTACCCCACCGGAGATTTTAGAAAAAGCTCAAACTGCCACACATAATTTAAAAGTAGGAAATTACCTATCGAAAATTTATGGATTGGTGACACAGGCATAACGTTAAATCTTTTTCGGAGAATGTTTTAAGTGGGCGTAGAAAAAGTATAGTACGTTCTAAGCCCATTACGCACTCACGAAATTTACGCTCTCGCCGCTGAACGGGTTCGTGCGTAAAGTTTTTCACTTCGTGCGTAAGGGGTTACTTACAAAACTTGTTACGTAATATACTATTACTTTATACTTGCAAGAAAGTGTTCCTTTAGTTTTTAATTAAAAATACATGTTGTTGGACTTATGAAGAATAGAGGAACCTCGTTGTAAAATTTGCATCTGGGTAAAACGATAAAGTAATATATTTTCCTATTTTTTTATCATGTCTCATAACTAATAAGTATATTGCAAGACGTCATATCAACTAAAACCTTTATAAATTTAGACAGAACAATTTTGTTTTTGGAGAATAAATAAATAAAACTTTTTTTTGTTTGTAAAACCTGTTTTACGACATACCAATAAAGAATAAAAATTTGTTAAAGGAGGATAAAATTACTTATAAGTCTTATTGCTTTTTAAAGGTTCCGAATAAAGGTTTCTTATAAATGTGGCGTCAAAGTGTTTACGGTTCCAAATTGGTTGCAAATAATGTGTCTTTAAAATGCTATTTGAGATTGCTTTATTAAACCCTTGTAAGTATCTACAAATAATATTGATTATATTTTGCGGCACATTAATAAAGCATTTATAAGGAAACTAAACAACTTTTTACTTTCCTATCTGTATACAGATATAAGGAAAGTATAGGAATCATGATTTTTTTCGACCTCGAGTTTTCGACGGATTTTTACGTTTTGAGGTCCCCTGAATCCGTTTTGACTATTTTCGCGATGATGTCTGTGTGTGTGTGTCTGTAGGTCGCATAACTCATGAACCGATACACAGAAAAACACCAAATTTTAAACTTAAGCTTTATTCCAGCGTCTGATGAACTGATTAGATTTTGGGCAGAGTCGGAACATCTGGGGGGGTACTTTATAGGTGGTCATTTTTATATTTTATAGAATATATCTGTTATTTACGTTTGGAGAAATAAAAGTTACTTATAATATAATTATCTATAATTTTTGTTCTATACAAAATTTTCCTAAAATGGTCCGTATTCGAGAAATTTGACAAAATGTAAAAAAAATATTTTTTTATAAAAATTGTTCAAATAAAAGTTGTTTGTAATATAATTCTCTATAATTCTTATTCTATACATAATTTCTCTAAAATGGACCGTATTCGAGATATTTGAGAAAATGTGTAAATTTCGAATTTTGAAGAAAACTCAAAAACGGATAAAGAAAAAAACATTAAATTTTAAACTTGTAACCTACCGCACCCAGGTACCTTAATAATTTATTAATTCCATTTATTAAATACCATATTACATTCTTTTAAATTCAAAATGCTACAGTAAACGAAAAATCTCCCAGATAATTAAATCTTATTTACGACACCTAATAAATAATATCTATAACCACGTCCGTAAAAGATGCACGTGGCTGAGTTCCTCGAGAAAGAAAACACCATAAAGTGTATTTCTGTTTACGAAGTAATTATCATTAAAACACTTAAGTCGCTTATTTTCCTAGTTTCGATGTTCAGACCGATATCGACAATATTTAGATACACAAAACTTTCAAGTCAAGTAATAAATAACCCACCCCCTTTTGCACCTACATTCGTATTTTCTATGAGAAACAAAACGATAGAGACGTCACAGAAACGATTAAACTGTGTATAAAAAGTCTGACGAAAATGAGCTCGGATTCATTCAATTTTTATCATTTGATGTGCAAGCATACATTTTATTATCTGTACCCAGTTATATAATCTGTACCTTTCCTAAACGCTCCTCCTAAACGACGTTTATCCTACAATACCTCCTATCCCCGACGGTGTCAACGTCTCGACGCCCAACTTCCTGCCATCCTACTCCCTACGTCTCGAACGCTGTCACATTCCTCACCATCTAAGTATTTCCTACCGTACACTCATTTCGACGCTCAACGTCCCACGCCTTATTTCCGACGCTTTGCCGTCCATAATTATTTCCTTCATAATATCACGTCCCGCACCACCTACTTAATTCTACCGTATATCTGTCCCAATACAGTACCGTATTAAATACCTTCCCTTTCATCACGACGCTAGACGTCTCGACGATGGACGCCTCGACGCCCAACCCTGCGACGTACCTACATCGACGCCTTCCACGACGCTAGATGAAATTAGTACATAATTTAATGTCTGTATTTTCAATGGTGAGTCAAAAGATTTATTTAACCTTCTTTGAGATACCACCCCGGTTTCGTTTAAGGGCGGCCTGACATTTGCTGTAAAATATTATCAATTTAACCAATAAACCACATGGCCTTCAGGTCATACACCCCGAAAGATAGGATAACATCTGTTTTGGATTGGTGAAATTTGGAGTATTTTAATAGAAATGATAAAAATCAATATTAAGAAATATACAGGGTTATATTAAGTTATTTCAATAGAAATTATAATAATCAATATTAAGAAATATACAGGGTTATATTAAGTTATATCAATAGAAATTATAATAATCAATATTAAAATACATACAGGGTTGTATTAAGTCATATCAATAGAAATTATAAAGATCAATATTTTGGAAATATACAGGGTTGTGCTATCTTGGATAAATTGTACAAACCAAGATGGTAAAATTTAATAGTAAGTTAACCAACTGGCGAATACGCTGTTCGTTAGCTCAAGGGGGGACACCTATACGCTAAGCAACCCGTTCTACAAGGTTTGAAACAAAGTATATGTGAAATCAACATAGTAAGATAATCAACTGGCGAATTGGCGCTGTTTGTTACTTCCGTTGATCATCACCTCTATACTCATCGTAATATTTACCTAAGAGGGTGCAACCTGTATATATCTACAATAGAATCAAATCAACATCAACTCAATAGTTAATCAACTGGCGAATTGGCGCTGTTCGTTAACTTCATTGGTCATCAACCTAAATAAGAATATAAACATCAACACAATAGTTAATCAACTGGCGAATTGACGCTGTTCGTTAACTTCGTTGGTCATCAGATAAGAATATAAACAACAACACTATAGTTAATCAACTGGCGAATTGACGCTGTTTGTTAACTCTGTTGGTCATCAACCTAAATAGGATATATATTGATAGCAAATGAATATGGTCTGCGTTTGAACGGGACTCAAGTGAGATCTCAGTAAAAAGTAACAATTGTAATATACTTTGCTAATTATTGCATCACATTTAAAGTATGAAAAATACATAGAGTTTAAATATGAATTTGTATGTTTTATTTATCAATTTGCACCAAACTTTGCATCGAATTCTGGTTTACCTTAATTAACATTATCACAACGTGGGTACATAAAATATCAATTAATTAACTAGACGATCACTTCTACTACTAGAGGAAAAAGGCCAAATTACAGTAATTAAAGAATTTAAAGTAAAGTAAAACTTGTGAGGTAATTAATAACATTTCAAAGAGAGTAAAGTAAATACAAGAATAAAATTAAATAAGAAGAAGGGGCCTGGGGGCGGGCCGTCACAAACTTAAGTTTTATTTCGGCCTGACGTGAAATGATTAGATTTTGGACATAGTCGGAACATCTGGAGGGGTACTTTATAAGAGGCCACTTTTATATTTTATGGAATATATCTGTTATTGTTTGGAGAAAAAAATTGTTCAAATAAAAGTTACTTCTAGTATTATTATCTATAATTTTTGATTTATGTAAAAATTTCCTGAAATGGTCCGTATTCGAGAAATTTGACAAAATGTGCAAAATTCTGATTTTTATGAAAGTTTTTGAAAAAAAAGTTGTTTGCGATATCGATCTCTATAATTTTTGTTTATACATGATTTTTCTAAAATGGACCGTAATGAAAAAAAAAATTGTAGGAAATTTAAATTTTTCAGTATTTTCGTTTTCAATGAATATAGAAAAATTTTTCGAGGTAGATGTATGTGGACAATGTATATATTTAGATTATCCTCTAAACATTTATAGAGATGCTGCAATAGGTTGTACAAAATAACCGGAAAAAGCCTATAATAACTAGATAGGAAAGTCATGTGTTGGACACATCAGATTTTTTGATTTATAATTTGGTGCCTAATTTAAGCTCATAAGAGTTGTATAAAGCCTGTAAGAATATCTACAAGTAAAATTATAAATCTTATTCTCTTATAAACATTTGCTTTAAGAATATTCTTACAGCTTTTATAAACCCGTCATGTGCTACTTGGGGGGTGTTCCAAAAAGTTTTATTAAATGAAGATACACCAATTATCCAGCAAGAACCAACGTGGAAATGTAGAGGACTCTAAAATGTACAGGACATTTAAGTAAATGACTTGAGACTAACCTCGAGAGTTCCTTATTTATCATATTTAAGTCGAGCTAACCAACTGCGATGGATTTATATGCTATTTTGCGATTGGAAGAGGATGAATAAAAAGGCCGCAAGGATGAGGTGTATTTTGTTTCATTCAACGGTCACTCAGTCTCGCATCCTCTTATTCAAATGGCTCCTTTTTACTTTCCTGTCTGTATATAGACAGGGAAAGTCTATGAATCCTTATTTTTTCAACGGATTTTTACGTTTTGGGATTCCCTAAATCCGTGTTGACTATCTTCGCAATGATATCTGTGTATACCACCGACCTTGATATTAAACTGGATGGCTATATGACATAAACCCTACTCCTATTTTCTCAGCCGACATGGGTGAAAAAAACGGTCGGTGCGCATGACAATTTGTGCGCCAGACTGTCAATTTTAAGCATTCTACGTCACATTTTTCACGGGCGTACTATGATAAATTATATTATTTTTTATTAATAACGCCCTATTTTAATAATAATTATTATTGGAACATTTGTTTCAGCTGCGTATTAATCAAAAATCATTTTTAAGTGATTTTCTTAAATTAAAAGTTGTCTAGTTGAATGTAATAAGTGTTAAATTTAATTTTGATGATCCTCTTTAGTACATTTCGATACGCACATGTTGGCGCCGAAGTGTCAAATATCACCTCGCTATGCGGCTTGATTTTGTTGATCGGCTTTGGTCTTCCAGTTTAATATATAGTTCAGTGGTGTATATTCGATAACTCATGAACAGATAAACAGAAAAACACCAAACTCAAAACTTAAGCTTTAATTCATTGTGAGCTGATTAGATTTTGGGCATAGTCGGAACATCTGGGGAGGGTCGTTATGTTATTTACGCTTGAAAAAGAAAATTTTTTAAATAAAAGTTGCTTATGATGTCGTTCTCTATAATTCTTGTTTTATTAATAATTTTCCTAAAATGGTCTGTATTTAAGCAATTCAACAAAAAATACAAAAATCGGATTTTTTTAAGAAAAATAAACATACAAAATGTTATTATTGCTATTAAAATTGTTATTAAAATGTTTCATTAAATAAGAAAATTGTTAAGTTTAACATAGAGGACAACATATTTGAGATTAAATTCAACTACTATTACTATTTGTAATGAAAACAAACAATTTTAACATGATTAAAATATTTATTATACATTTGATGTAAACAATTCTATGTAGCTGTACACATTAAACTTAATTTGTATATAGGTATAATATATTCATATCTTGCTGGGCATCGAACTGACAGTTTCATGAATAGCTTTAGCCACATAATACACGTTACTGGGGTTCAATCCAGCCATACTGATTCGTCCGGAACGCAATAGATAAACGTGATGCTTTTTGACCATGTGCTCAGACTGAATCTCTGAAAATAAAACAATTGATTATAAAAAAAGAATGTATGATATCGAACGCGAAAATAAATAGAAAAATTCGCTATAAAATAAATAATGCGTAAACCATTTCTGAAATACTGGAAAGTTTTAACTTGAAATCACCGAAATCAATACAAATTTTCTCGAAAATTCCGAATTCATCATCAGATATCATATATTATATGTTTATTTATTTACGGGCCAGGCATGGGCGTCGTTTGGGGGGGGGGGGCAAGAGGGGGGCAGTTGCCCCCCCCTGGCTTTTACGACTTAATCAACAACGCGTAAGATATGCATTACGAACAACAATCTCCTAGAAATAATATTCAGGCTAATATAGTTGAAGAATATTATAGGTTGAATATATTTATTGCATTTCTGGATTCGTATCTCTTCGTTCACGAATCTGCGCTGCACAGAATAACAAATTATTAGATTTAAGTTTATTTAATGCTTTACAGAAATATTACTGTGACAAAGATCTAAAGCAAATGACTGAACAATCATTAAGTAAACTAATTAAAAACTTGCTACTCCAAGAATGTTTTTACGATGTTCATGAATATATATGCTTCTGCAATAAATAGAGGTACAATATTTTAAATTTTAGGTTTTTAAATTGTATATTTTAATTGACTGTAAATTTGAAATTTTAGGTTTTTAAATTGTATATTTTTAATTGACTGTAAATTTTATTTTAAACTGTAATGTTTTGATTTTACATGAATGTGATTTATGACATTGTGACGTATAGTAAATTGTAATTTATGACTCAAATGTACTATTTTGTATTGCAAGTGGTCAATAAACTATTTCTATTGATAGGAAACCAGTTATATTCATTAATTTCTATAGTATTAGTTCTATCGAACTAAAAATGAAGAAAATTACAATCGCAAATATACCAATTATTTTTGTTATTACGTTTTAATTCTACGTTATTATACAGTGTGTCAACTTAAGTTGGAACCATATGGAAAACTTTTTTTTTTTTAAGGTGAAGGGTGAGAAAAAGTCCTTTATATCTCACAAGGAAAGTCAATGTTTAATTGTTTAACAAAACATTCGAGTGCGACCGGTTTCGAAGTGTCATCACTTCATCTTCAGGCTCGCCTAGTGGAAAGGAGAATATGTGGTGTAAGGTGTGTTAACTTGGAAACAAAACGATATATAAAATAATAAAAAAGAGAAAACTCACCATACTCTCCATCCACTAGGGAATACTACAAAAACAAGTTTCATCAATTTTGGGTTGAAATAAATTGTAAAATGAACCGATTTACACATAATAAAAAGTTAAAAATAGTTGAAAAAACAAATATTAGTCAATTATAGTAAAAATTTAAAATATTCAAGACTATACAAAAACAACTCACATACATTAAACAGATTAAAAGATAAGGCCTATTTTAAACATTGTTGTTTTTTAAAAAACTAACATTTTTTGAAAGGAGACCTGTCAAGTTAAGGCCTCTACAGGTGGTGGTAAGTATTATAACGAAAAAATTCTTGAGTAAACTTATGACAGGGTATAGTTAATAAGATGTAAAACTATGAGTGAAGAATTATTTATTATCTATTATATAAGATTTGGGCCATGAACCAATCACCAAGTGTATGTGATGTTGTAGGAAGAAGAAAGAAGAAGAAATGACTGGGTTAACTGTTGTGAAGCAACTGAAGAATAAAAGAAGGAAATGACGCATGTGGATATCAGACAATCTAACCTAATCTTTACACGTGCTCGTTGGTTTCTTATGGGAAAAAATATAAAAAATATAAAAATTACTTACTGAAATGTACCCCTTGCAAGAAGATATGTGAATAGAAATAAAGGGGGGAGGTTAAAAAGGAAGTTACATCGATAAATTTAGATTAGTGTTGAGAAAACAGGAGGAGTTTCTGACAATATCCTACATGGCTACCCCCCTTGTCAATATGGAAAACATTTTTATTTATGATTTTAGGAAAAAAAGTTATTCTTGATAAAAAGTCCTGCATGACCCAAAACCTAAAATACAGTCATCACATATCAAATTTTTCAAGCCGTATACGAGGTTTGTCAAAAAATATGAATTTTGCTCAAGAGTAAAGTACGTTTATTTTTGACAAAATCGAAAATTTTCATTAAGAAAAGTTGATTAGAATTGAATATTACATTCAAATATGCAATTACACCGATATATCTGAAAAAACAGATTTTCTTATTTTTTATAAACTTTACACTCTACACATTGATTGTAAATATCTGAAAACGTTATAAATTACGTTAGCTACTATAAACATGATACGCTTTCCTTTTGTTGATGTTTGTGAAGAATTTAGCAAATTTCTTAATGAAAATGTTCGATTTTGTAAAAAAGTAAACGTACTTTACTCTTGAGCAAAATTCATATTTTTTGACAAACCTCGTATACGGCTTGAAAAATTTGATATCTGATGACTGTATTTTAAGTTTTGGGTCATGCTGGATTTTTTATCAAGAATAACCTTTTTTCCTAAAATCAATAATAAAAATGTTTTCCATATGGTTCCAACTTAAGTAGACACACTGTATAATGGTAATATTTTTATTTTGACATTATTTAACCTATTCTTCAATGACAACTTATTAGGCTTAGGCAAGATCTCGTACATTTTCTCGTAAATACTTGCCTATGTTTTATTATTAATTTTTTTTGACTTTTTTAGCTGAAGTAATAAAAATATATAATAATAATAATAATAATAATAATAATTTTTTCACTTGTTTTAAAATTAAAATTAACATATATATTTCTTAATTACGAACTCTATTAAAAATTGTATTGTCAGTTTGTCAGTATATCCAAATATCGTCCGTTAGTTCATAAAATAGTTGGCGTTGCTGTCACGCACGGAGTGAATAATGAATGAAAATAGGCTGACTGAAAAATAAATTATGTTTTCCGTTATCAATGTTTTTAGTAGAGAAAAAAGAAATTTAAAATTTGCGTTTTCCTAGTGTTTTTGTGTTCATTGACATATTTGAGTGAGTTTTTTTATGTTTTTGTTTTTTATAAATTTTTATTTTTTATATTATTATGTTCATATTTTTCTTTTATATTCACACATTCTGTTTGTTTTTAAAAAAATGTGCTTTAAGTTTCTTGTTTTTTTTTTAATTTTAGTTTTTGTCTTTTTTGTTTGGTTATTTTATTTATTAGAGACTTGTTATGACAACTTAAGTATCAGTTCTGTCAAATGGGTCAGTGACATTGTTAGGGTTACTACTAAAGTTCTACTACCCTTATCTTTATTATTCAGTGAGGTATCTGAATAATTTTGTTCTGTTTGAAAGAGTGGAACAAACACTTTCTTATGATGAATTCAATTATTCTGTGACGTCCTGGCTTACTTCCGGTTTTTCCGAAAATAACGAAAATCGAATTTTTTTTATTGTTAAATGGAAACACTCTCTTTTATTGTAAATTTAAACATTTTTATATAATAATCGTGTATTTAAAAATTTTCTGTCAGCTGTTAAAATGGCCGCGATATTGAATAATATTTTTTTTAAACATGTCACTATTAATTCGTTTATGGAAAAAATATAGGAATGTACGATCTTTATAAAATCTTTGTAAGCTTCAAAATTTCCATTTACCGTATACCAGTGGCGTATCTAAGAATTTTTATTATTAGCAAACCGTTTAATAATTCCATCCGCTTTTATCTTCGTTGTTGAGATATTGGAATGAAAACTTTTTTGTTTAAAAGCTTGGAATAAATACTGTCATATACTGGATTTAATTGGTGTGTGACGTCATGGCTTACTTGTGGTTTTTCGGAAATAACAGATAATCTCAATTTATTTTTAAATAGAAACCCCCCTTTTTTATTGAAAATTTAAATTTCGGGAACATTTATGGAAAATAATCATGTGTTGAAAATTTTCTGTCAGCTGTCAAAATGACCATCATATTGGAAAATATTTTTTTAATATGTTACAGAAAATTTTCAATATACGCCCCAAAAATGTCCCAGATATTCAAATTTTCAATAAAAAAAGGTTTTCATTTAAAAATAAAAAATAAATTGCGATTTTCTGTTATTTCTGGAAAAGATGTAAGTCATGACGTCACAGAAAAATTAAATCCATCATAAGAAAATTTTCTTATTTTTTATTTCCTTTGTTTTCCAACAAATAAACATTCTAAATTTTTTAAAAATTTTGCACCCCCCCTATAGAATTGTGTAACGACGCCCATGGGGCCAGGTTATTTGAGAAATAAATTACAATTTTAAAATTATAATTAAAATGTAAAATATATATGGTGCTGAAATACAATCTTGGTATAATTCATTACATATAAACTAAAATAGGTAGAGTTTAAAAGATTTAAAAAGACAAAAGACAATAAGGTTGAATAAAATATTTACATTAAACATTCACAATTAAAGATCAAAGATTAAAGCTCAGTACTAAGTAATTTTTTATAAGTTTATGAAAGGGGGTGTTAAATATCTCAAGATCGCTATGAGTGTTGGCTAATCTTACATTCTTGCTTGGAATACAGCTGCTAAATGTATGGTTTATAGGATAAAAAGGTACATAAAATGTTTGTTGCTGTCGAGTTGAGCGGGTTGGAACATAAAGATTTATTTTGATTAGAAGTTCAGTACAGCTGCATCTGCCATTGATAATTTTGAAAAGTAATATAATAATAATAATAATAATAATTTATTTGCAGTATTACAGGTAAATTTGCATTAAATACATAAATTTTATCGAACAAAATAGTATAATACTACAAAAAGGGAATAGCAGACAGCATAGCTGATATTAATTGCTATCCCTAATAAAGAAAAAAAAAATATTAAAATAATAAAATACAACGAATAAAGTGTGGCACAATCGAGACAAAAATATAAATACACATTTTATAAATGTAATATTACATTTTATTATAATATCTAATGGTTGTTTTGACTAGATATTTTCTGACATCAAGAGATGTTTATACTTTTGCTTAAACATATTTGTCGAAAGATGTTTGAGTTTAGGAGGAACCAGGTTATATAGTTTAAATATCATATAAGAGAATGAACCTTGAAATTTGGAGGTACGATGGAGAGGTGGAGATATATGCCCTCTAAACCTTGTATGCACATCACTTCGAAATGTAATTTTATTATAGAGATAAGGAGGCGACTTTAATGAAATGATCTTATGATACAATGTTACCATGTGTAAATTCCTTCTAGTTTCCATATTTAACCAGTTAGTTTCAATTAGTTTGTGACTTATCCTTTCGTATTTTTTTATACCATATATGTAGCGAAGACAAGAATTTTGTACTCTTTGAATACGATTAATATCCACATAGTCAACACAAGGCCCGTAGACGACATCGCAGTAATTAAAATGACTGAGAACCATAGTATCACAAAGAGGTATTTTTATATTTTGATCTAAAACATGGCGATGCGGGTAAAGCATTTTCAAATTAGCGTAAGCCCTTTTTATACAATTATTTACATGGCTTTTAAATTTTAAGTCAGTATCAAGATGAAGACCCAGATTTTTGGCAACATCTACACAAGCCACCAAGACACCATCAATACTCACAGATAAATGTTCTGCTAGTTCTTTTTTATTTTTTCCAAAGACGAGTATTTGTGTTTTTGCGGGATTGAT
The DNA here is from genome assembly GCA_927349885.1 of Psylliodes chrysocephalus. Lineage (NCBI taxonomy): Eukaryota > Metazoa > Arthropoda > Insecta > Coleoptera > Chrysomelidae > Psylliodes > Psylliodes chrysocephalus. The sequence continues at coordinate 22,914,332 of OV651829.1, read as the reverse complement.
AGTTAGCTGATGTCTGTTAGAAAAATTTACGATTTTTATTAATTCTGAGTTAATCAGTTCATTAGTAAGAGCAACATTAAAATCAGACAAAGAAAACCTTATTTGCGTATCATCAGCATATATATAAACTCTGCCATTGGTAAGAGCCGAACTAATATTAGTAGAGTAATTGCAAAACAAAATTGGTCCCAAAATAGAGCCCTGTGGCACACCGCAGGCAATATTTTTAATATCAGATCTACCGGCACTTGTTTCAACAAACTGTGAACGATCGGAAAGATAGTTTTTAATAAATTCAGTTGCTTTAACCGAAAAACCAACATAGTGAAGAATACTAAACAGAAGCTGATGGTTAATTGTATCAAAGGCTTTTGTATAATCTAGAAGTATTAAAACGTTTGTATACCCTTTGTCTATATCCCTAAAGATATCATCAGTGACCTCTAATAATGCTGAAGTACAGCTGTAGCCACGTCTGAAACCAGATTGGCTGATTGGTAAAATATTGTAATTGTTGATGTGAGACTCTATCTGATATTTAATTACTTTTTCCAGAACTTTTGATAACACTGATAAGATTGAAATGGGTCGTAATTCACTAAAGCTACTAATATTGTTCTTTTTAGGCAATGGGAAAACTTTTGTGACTTTCCAAAGGCCTGGAAAAAAAGATTCCTTTATACAGGAATTAACAATATTCGTAATGAAAATTAAAATATACGGACAACACATAAGGAGCATATTAATTTGCAATCCATCAATTCCTATAGCCTGCGTTTTAATTTCGTTTAAATACTTATAGATAGTATTTTGATTAACTGTTGTAAAACTTAGCAAGTTACGGAAGTTGTCTTTAAAATTATTAGTATAGAAAAGAAGTAAATCTTGGTCAGCATCGGCACAGTTACCAGTTGCCAATAAAAAGTGATTGTTTATGTCATTAGGAACATTTAGGTTTTCAGGTAACTTGGATTTCGCAGGTTTAGAATTTATATTTAAATTCTTAAGTTTTTGCCACATAATACGGCTGTTTCTACCAAATGTATCAACGCAATATTTTAGATAACCTTTCTTTTCATTTCTAATAGCCACCGTAGTAAAATTTTTTAATTGTTTATAATATTCATAATGTGTCAGATTTTTTGTTTTTTTATACTTGCTAAGGGCATTATCTCTTAATTTTAATAGTAATTTAATATTGTCTGTAAACCAAGGAGGTCTAGGTTTTTTTAGCCTCGTTTCTCGTAAGGGAGCGATTGTATCAAATAAACCAGTTAATAAATGATTAAAATACGAGACTTTATCATTAATGTCCTGCATATGGAAGATTTCTTCAAAGGGGGTAACATACAAAAAATTTTGTAACATATTTCTGTCAACACCTTTTAGATTTCTACTATAAATTATTTCGTCACCTTCATCAATTTCAAAATCTAATATACAATAAACAAGTTGGTGATCTGATGATATATATATTTCCTTATTACCGTGACTGAAAGATGTATATTGATTTGAGATTAATATAATGTCAATGAGGCTTTCAGTAGTTGCTGTAATTCTTGTAGGTTCATTTATGACTTGCTGCATATTAAATAAATCTATGCAATTATTAAATTTTAATACATTATTACAAGTACTATCTAAAAAATCAATGTTTACGTCACCACCACAAATAATTTCATCAAATTGTGTATAAATGTCGGCAAAAATTTCCTCAAAATCTATTAAAAAACTACTTACACTTTACCATATCAGGTCTCTCTGTTTCCTCTTAGTTTCCAAAGAAGGGATGTTTAGAAAATTTTCTATCAAACCATACTCGCAAAGGACACCCAATTTATAGGCTATGTATCTAAGAAATTTATGTTGCACATTTTCTATGTTTCTGCTATGCGTTATGTAATGTAGAGAACAGACAGAAGAGCAATAATCTAGGTGAGGTCGGATTAGTGAACAATAAAGGATTTTAATTGCAGTTGTGTCAGTAAAATCATGCCTTTTGATCAAATCTAACATTTTCATGGATTTATGGATAGGTATGTGTTGGTTGAAGCTTAAAGTGGGATCTAGAATAACTTAAGGTCTTTAATTTGTTTAATAGACTCCAAGATATGACCATTTCAGTTATAATCAAAAGTAGTAATTGGTGCATGGGATCGATAAAAGCGCATGGCATGGCATTTTATGGCATTCAAGTCCATGCCATTTAAGGAACACCAGTTTGATAGATTATCAAGGTCAGATTGAAGCCAGAGGGCATCATAAATTATGGTTTTAATAACTAGGAAAACTTTTAAATCATCTGCAAACAATAGTACTTTGCCACACTGAAAACAATGAATGATGTAATTTATAAATAAGTTAAATCATGGTCGAAATTATCGCCGAAATCACTTCGAAATTAATTCGTCACACGAAAACGTAACCGCAGCAACTTGTGGATCAAAAGACAAGGAATAGTTAAAAAAAGTCATCGTATAAAATTAAAGTAGGTGATTTCCGGGGTACCTTTGACCTTAGTGGTTTCCCTCTCAAAATAATGTATTTGAATCTATTTAATTTTTTTAAATTTATTCAAATTTATTCATTTTATATATTTTTATTTATATTTATTTGTTTTTATGTATTTATTTTTATTTAAATTTATTCGAATTCATTTGAATATATTTTTATTCATTTTATGTATTTTTATTGAATTATTTTTATTATTTATTTCACTTCGAAATCAATTCGTCACTCGAAAACGTAAACGCAGCAGCTTGTGCGTCAAAAGACAAGGGAATAGTTAAAAAGAGTCATTGTATAAAATTAAAGTAGGTGGTTTTCGAGGTACCTTTGACCTTAGTGGTTTCCACCTCGAAATAATGTATTTGAATCTTTATATATTTTTTAATTTATTCGAATTTATTCATTTTATGTATTTTTATTTATTTTTTTTTGTTTTTATTTATTTTTTTGTTTTTATTTATTTTTAATTTTTATTTAAATTTATTCGAATTTATTTATCTATTTTTATTTAATTTTAATTTATTTCAATTTATTTTAGTTTATTTTAATTTATATTTATTTAAATTTATTCGAATTTATTTGAATTTATTTTTATTCATTTTACGTATTTTAATTTATTTATTTTATATATTTTAATTAATTTTTATTTATTTTTATATTTACTTAAATTTATTCGAATTTATTTTTATTCATTTATTTTTATTTATTTTATGTAGTTTTATTTAATTATTTTTTAGAACTTGGTAAGTATGTTTATTTAATAAATAAAACATAAGAACTATAGAAAAATATTAAATAAAGAAAATAAAATCGAAACGTCCTCGCGTTACAATTTTTAAATATTTTTAGTCGGTTATTTTTAGATATTTTTAGTTATTTTTCGTTATGTTTAGTTATTTTTGGTTATTTTTAGTTATTTTTAGTTATTTTTTAGTAATTTTAAATTATTTTTTAGTTATTTTTAATTATTTTTATTCGTATTTATATTATTTTTATTTATTTATTTTTATCAATTTTAATTTATCGGAACATCGAGATGTTGTCAAGGTGTCAGGATATCAAAATGTGTTTTTTTATTAATTCACTCCTCATATTTTTCATACCAGGGCAAAAATATTCCAAAAAAAAAAGTGATAAAAATGCTACCCCACAATTTAGAAAAAGCAACATTAGAATAAAATTGAAACTCACTATCAATATAGTTTTTTTTGTTTTTTTTTTGTTTGTTGTGTTGTTTGTTTTTTTTTGTTTTAATAGCAAATTTACATTTGAATAAAATGTTTCAGAAGCACTTACCATTTAGACCTGTATAGGAAAACATGCCTATGTGTTTAGTAAGATGGCTCCAATCGCCGGGAGTATCAAGTTGTTCTAAAGCCTCTCTTAATTGCTTTCTCATATCGATAATTCTTGAAGACATAGTTTTAATGTGATCCTCCCTAAAATAATAATAAAAAAAATTGAGTTGCGTATAAGATCAAATAAAAAATGCCAAAATAAATTTTTGGTAACAATAATTTGTCAAATTTACTAAACATAGCAAAAAATAATCCAACAAAACAAAAATTGTACAACAAAAAAGAAAGAAAAAATACTTAATTATTTTGAGATTGAAAATATATGTAATTTTTTTTAACTTTTTTTATATATTGCATCTAAAATTGCAGTAAAAGAATATGAAACATACCATTGGCTCAATAACTCGGGGTTACTGAGAACAGATTCGACTATTCTAGCACCATGAGATGGAGGATTTGAGTACATTCCTCTTACTATGAGAGTAAATTGTGACTTCGTGGCAGGTATTAATTCTGGATTGTTAATAACTACGGTCAAGTTTCCAACACGTTCATCTAAAATTATTATTAATTTAATCACAATTTTGATGCAAGCAAAACATTTTTTTCAAATAACTTTTTGAAAAAAACTCAAAATAAAATATAGAATTACAAAATCTTAATCCGGGTCTGGATTTGTGTACGAAAAGTTAAACGAATTAATAGATTTGTTCCAAACGCGCGGAAACGTTAATATTACGGTACAAATCATGCGCTTTACACAGAAATTGTATACAGCGCATGATTTTTACAGAAATATTATCGTTTTTGCGCGTTTTTCTTATATTTCATTTTTTTAATGATTTATTTTAATACACTTACTATAGAGTCCAAAATTTTTGGCAAAACTCTGGGCACAGAAGAATTCAAATCCCAGTGAAGCGAACCTTCGTACTGCAAATGCATCCTTTTCCAGATTCCCGGAAGCGAAACCTTGATAAGCGCAGTCAAAGAATGGGAATAATGTTCGTTCTTTTATAACGTCTGAAATTTGGTCCCATTGTTCGGGAGTAGGATCAGTTCCTGTTGAAAAAACAGTTGGTAATAAGTTTGTTTAATAAATTTCAACAATTTATTATAAAGAGTTCTTTGTTTATACTTAAAATGTAAATTGCAAAACTCACAATAAAAAGACACAAGACATCGATACAAATGGAACAACTTAGATATAACATTTAAAAGTATTAGAACGAGACGAAAACCCAACTAAAGGTGGCATGAAAAAGTTGAATAATAACATAATTAATAATAAAAAATAAAAACTACCTATTCGGATCTTATCTATAATTTTGTGCATTTTTTTGTATGCTAATCGCTATTTTTGGGCATTTATATTTTTTTAAATTAAAAGTTTTGCTGTAGACTTAAACCCAAGATATCGTAAGTCTATTTTTACTATTTAAATATGTTGTGCTATCTTTAATCATAATTTTGTGCGTTGTTTTGTGCAAATTATGAAAAAGCAAACAAGTATTTACGTTAGATGTTATATGAGATAGTATATCGGAGAATGCATGAAATTCAAAAAACTAATAAAATGTAAACAAAATTTTCAATGGTTTCTATACAGTTTACTAAAAAAAAAAGCTTTACGATTTTTTTTTTTAATTGTCGAAATACTATATATTCAAATTGATAATTTATTTTACATATATAATTTGCAAAAAAAACATACAAATTTATGACATTAGTTTGATTAAAATCAAGTGATAAATAACAGAGTTGGTTTTAAGCTAACACAACTTTAAATTTAAAATATATTCAAAAGTACAAAAATCGCGAATAGTGCACGAAAATTGCACAAAATTATACCTACTTTATACAGGGTGTTAGTGTATTCGACCGACACGCTTTGTCCCAGGGAGATCTCGTTAATTGATGAATTTTGATATAATAATATTTATTTCCAATTAAATTACACTTTTCCAGATACACATGTATATAAAATGAACGGAAATAAATATAAAATCCATAGAAGCATGTATGGCTAGTGTATGGTTTCTTTAATATACAGGGTGTCCCAAAATTTCGTGTACATAGATCTACTGTATGTTGGTGAGATCAAAATAAGTCGATTGAGCCAAAATTACCTATATCATAAAGTCCATCGTTTGCCTGTGAGGGAGCTTCAAAGTTGGAAGAAAATTTTCAATTTTTTTTCAATAACACAAAAACTCTTCGTTCGATTTTTATAAAATTTGGTGTGTAGCTATTTTAATTGAAGAGCCATTGTTCCAAGCAAAAATTACACCAACTGAAATTATGGAAGGGTAAAAACCACCCTAATCCTACTATAAATGTTCCCTAAATTTTTTTTGTGTAGAGCTATATTTATTTGTAGCGTTTTTTCTCTGTTGCAAAAAACATGTACCTCTCATGATATTTGAGTAAAAAAAAATTTATGGACTGAGGGTTAGTCACTTAAAATTTTCAAGAAAACTAAGTTGACGGTTGTCAACGTTACTATAAACAATTTGATAATTTTGACAGATATGTATGTTGTAGAACTGTAAAAATTGTCGATACTACTCATTTTATGTATGTATTGTATTTTTTCTGTTTCGATTTAAAGTTTTTGTGAAGGAGTTATTTCAAACATTTTGTGGTTGGTATGGAGTACACATTCAATGAACAAACTGATATGTTGCTAGTGCTTGGTTTCTGTAATGGCAACTGCCGTGAGAGTGTTCGGGTATACCATGAAAGATTTCCAAATCGACAGATTCCGAATCACCAGACTTTTACTTCTATCGAGAGGCGACTTCGAGAAATTGGTCAACTGAAACCGAACACAAATAATGCTGAAAGACCTCGTCATGTTAGAACTCCTGCTGCAGAGGAGGGAATACTTGAAATAGTTGAAAATAATCCCGGATTTATTACCCGACGACTGGCACGCCAAACTAGAATTTCAAAAAGCACATCCAACAGAATAATTAGAGAACAACTTATGTATCTCTTTCACATTCAGTGTCCAGGAACTCCTACCTCCTGATTATGAGTCTGGTTTGCATTTTGTACAAGTTATTCAAGAGCACAGAGCGGCCGATCCAGTTTTTCACAGAAAAATTTTGTTTACAGACGAGTCATGCTTTACACGACGTTGTATAACAAATTCACATAACGAACATGTTTACGCAGATGAAAATCCACATGCCATTAAAGAGAAACACTTTCAACGAGAGTTTAAAATTAATGTGTGCGTGGGTATTATTGACACCTACTTGATTGGTCCATTTAGATTACCAGATCGTCTTAACGGTGACAGTTACTTGCATTTTCTACGTCAAGATTTGCCTCAACTGTTAGAAGATTTACCGCTCAATTTACGCTGTGACATGTTTTTTATGCACGATGGTGCACCACCTCATTTTTCCCGCATTGTGAGAAATTATTTAAACGAACAATACCATTGAAGATGGATTAGCAGAGGTCGGGATGCTCCTATTCAGTGGCCACCTCGATCACCGGACTGTAATCCTTGTGATTATTTTATCTGGGGTCACTTGAAAACCAAAGTTTATGAAGTTCCTATCGACAACATTGAACAATTATGGGGTATGATTCAAACTGCTGTGAACTCTATGCGAAATGATCTAGGCATTTTGAGAAGGGTACACTTCAATTTCTTGCGCCGAATTGAAATCTGCATGAACGAAGGAGGTGGCCATATTGAACATTTATTGTAAACAAAATTTATCCTTCTTTTCGAATTGTTATTTTTCAATAGATACCTATGCCTATTAATGATTGTTTTATTGTAATAACGTTAAAATCGTGTTCGGGTTGCAGTAGTAACCGCCAACTTAGTTTTCTTGAAAATTTTAAGTGACTAACCATCAGTCCATAAATTTTTTTTTACTCAAATACCATGAGAGATATATGTTTTTTGCAAGAGAGAAAAAATGCTACAAATGAAAACAGCTATCCAGCTGGTAGGATTAGGGTGGTTTTTACCCTTCCATAATTTCAGTTGGTGTAATTTTTGCTTTGAACAATGGCTCTTTAATTAAAATAGCTACACACCAAATTTTATAAAAATCGAACGAAGCGTTTTTGTGTTATTAAAAAAAATTGAAAATTTTCTTCCAACTTTGAAGCTTCCTCACAGGCAAACGATGGACTTTGTGATATAGGTAATTTTGGCTCAATCGACTTATTTTGATCTCACCAACATACAGTAGATCTATGTACACGGAATTTTGGGACACCCTGTATTTCACTGTTTTTTTTTATATCAATGTCAACACATTTTGTCTATTTTATTTTATATTGAGTAACCTAAAATGTTCATTTTGAATATTTTGAATATTTTATTTTAAATGAATAGTAATATTTGTTATTAATGATACTGGTCTATAATTGTGTAGAGGCTTAATTAAACCCGATTTTAGAGGTCCTGGAAATTGACCCTTTAGAAATATTTCATTTACTAAATAAGAAGAGGTTTCTCTATAAATTCCTTAATAAGTAATAAGCGTTCAATAGTTATTCCGTCTTTTCATGGTGCTTTTTTCGGTTTTAGATCTTTTATGGCATTTCTATTTACTGTTCACAAGTTGGAAGAAAAAAAGCCGAGTGGCAACTATGTTTTCTATTCCATGTCATATTTGGTTTTTAATTTTTTCTGCCAAGGTTTTACCTACATTATAAAATTACTCATTGAAATAGTTTGCTACATCTTTTGTTTTTTCAGTCAGTTTAACATTGTTTTTATCTATTTCAATTCTATCATTTTGTTCAGGTTGTTTTCCAACGTAGGTATTTCCGGTTTTCCATAGAATTTTACTATCTTTAAAATAATCTTTAGTTTTTTTATAAGTTTATTAAATTTATTTTTATATCTGTTATATTTTAGTCTTTTTCCTCATTTTCCGGATTATTTTTTTGAACAAGACATAAAATTTCTTTGTGTTTTGCCGATTTCATCAGACCTTGTATTCCACGTTTGCCTTTTTTTGAACTTATTAAAATAATTGCTTTGGATAGTTCCATTTGTTATCGAGTCATTTATTTTGTTAATTAGTATGTCTGTTTTTTCATCAAAGTTTTCAGTTTTGTAAAAATAATATTTATAATATAAAATAATAGGACTAAAAGCGAGCAAATACAAAGATGAAAACAATACTTCCAAAAATTACTGAAAGATGAACCTGAACGGCAGAAAGTAGAAGAAGAAGTACCAAAAGAAGAAGTACCAAAAGAGGAAGAAGAAGCAAATGAAAACCCTATGTACACCGCTGAGGAACCCACAGAAGAAGAGATAATAGAAATTATTTCAAATATGAAGAATAATAAAAGCCCCGAATCAAACAAAATTACCGCAGAGAACCTAAAATATGGAGGACAACAACTAATAACAGAAATAATACAACTAATCAAAGAAATATGGAAAGCGGAAGAAATGCCACTAAATTGGAGGAAAGCAGTAATACTACCAATATATAAGAAAGTGTGAAAACTATCGAGGTATAGCTTTGCTGGACGTTACATATAAGGTACTAGCCACGTTAATAAAAAGAAGAATAGAAGTAGAAGGAGAAAAAATTATCGGAGAATACCAATGCGGCTTTAGAAAAAGCAGGCCAACGACTGACTAAATCTTTATTTTAAAACAAGTACTCACATGTTGCTACAAATACGAAATACCAACCCATATTATATTTATTGATTTTAAAAGCGCATATGATACAGTAAATCGACGAAAATTGGTAAATGCTTTGAAAGAACTAAAAATACCTCTTAAACTTGTAAAACTAACGAACATAACCCTGGAAAATACAAGGTGTGTAATAAGAGTAAAAGATGTGGAAAGCAAAGAATTTGAAATTCAAAACGTGCTTAGGCAGGGAGACCCATTATCCACCCTTGTTTTTAACTTAACCCTTGAAATAGTCATCAGAAACAGTGAAATAAACAGATATGGATCCCTGATCAACAGATCCCACCAAGCATTAGCATACGCAGATGCTGTTGTACTGTTAGCGAGAAGCCAAAAAAAATTAAAAACATAACAGAATAGTTATTAGACGCGGCAGGAACAATGGGACTAAGAATAAATGAAAATAAGATTCAGTACATGCAATTCAAAAACAAACATTTAAGAAAAAATCTGATGTGTCCAACACATGACTTTCCTATTTAGTTATTATAGGCTTTTTCCGGTTATTTTGTACAACCTATTGCAGCACTTCTATAAATATTTAGAGGATAAACTAAATATATACATTTTCCACATACATCTACCTCGAAACATTTTTCTATATTCATTGAAAACGAAAATACTGAAAAATTTAAATTTAGCACTCTTCCTCCAATTTTTTCCATTACGGTCCATTTAAGAAAAATCATATATAAACAAAAATTATAGAGATCGATATCGCAAACAACTTTTAGTTCAACAACTTTCATAAAAATCAGAATTTTGCACATTTTGTCAAAATTTCTCGAATACGGACCATTTCACGAAATTTTGACATAAAGCAAAACTTATAGATAATAATATTAGAAGTAACTTTTATTTGAACAATTTTCTTCTCCAAACGTAAATAACAGACATTTTATAAAATATAAAAACGGCCTCTCATAAAGTACCCCCCAGATGTTCCGATTTTGTCCAAAATCTAATCATTTCACGTCAGGTCGAAATAAAACTTAAGTTTAAAATTTAATGTTTTTTCTTTATTCGTTTTTGAATTTTCTTCAAAATTCGAAATTTACACATTTTCTCAAATATCTCGAATACGGACCATTTTAGGAAAATTTTGTATAGAACAAAAATTATAGATAATAATATTGTAAGTAACTTTTATTTGAAGAATTTTCTTTTTTAAACGTAAATAACAGATATATTCCATAAAATATAAAAATTACCACCTATAAAGTACCCCCCCCATGTGTTCCGATTCTGCCCAAAATCTAATCTGTTCATTGGACGCCAGAATAAAGCTTAAGTTTAAAATTTGGTGTTTTTCTTTGTATCGGTTCATGAGTTATGGTGGATACAGACACACACACTGACACACAGACACACACACAGACATCATCGCGAAAATAGTCAAAACGGATTCAGGGGACCCCAAAACGTAAAAACCGTCGAAAACTGGAGGTCAAAAAAAATCATGATTCCTATACTTTCCTTATATCTGTATACAGATAGGAAAGTAAAAATCCTGGAAAGTAATCCTAGAATTACAAACTAAAACCATAGGAAAAATAACAATAAGCGAAACAGATAGTTACATGTGTCTCGGTGTTCTCATTACAAATAGATGCGAAGAACAAGCTGAAATAGATCTTCTTCTAGCAAAGAGCAATAGACGCGCAGGAGCTTTACATAATTTATTAAAATCTAAAGAATTTTCATGGGAAATAAAGAAATGTGTGTACAAAACAATAATCAGACCTACAATGCTATACGGCAGTGAGACATGGACACTAAATAAGAAAGAAGAGACCAATATTGAAATATAGGAACGAAAGATACTAAGAATATATGGGGGCAAAAAGACAGAAGGATAGGAAAGACGAACAAACAGAAATCTACGAAATATTTAACGAACCCAACATATACGAAATAATTCAGTCAAAAAGGTTACAATGGTTGGGGCACTTAGTAGAAAGGATGGAGGACTCGAGGACAGTAAGAGTACCTTGGACAACACCGGAAGGAAAAAAAGAGAGGAAGGACTAGAAGGAAATGGAAAGAAAAAGCTAAGAATAGAGACGAATGGAAAAAACTAACCATGCCATAGACCTTAACGATCTGTTTCGAGCCTTTTATATATAAAAATTATTCCAGTTTTCATTTTTAATAGAATTTAAAAATTTGTATTTTTCTTCGTTTCAGATGAAGGTAAGCAGGTTTGTTCCAATTCGGTAATTAATATTATGGGAAAGTGATCTGTAGTATCTTCCCTAAGAATTAACGTTTAATGTTTAACATTTTCTGACCCATTATATAAAAAATGATAAACGCAAGATTTTGAACCCTGTTGAATACGTGTATACTAAACTTATTTACTAATATTTTGTAGCCGTTTTTAGCTAATAAATTTAGGTAATATTGTTATTGTTTTTTATTTGATTTATTATCTATATTCATATCTCCCACGAGGTAATAATGATTTACGTTAAACGTTTTATATGTATATCTCTAAATCATCTAAAATTTGGTTAATATTTATATCATGATAACGGTAAAGAGCACTGACGGAAACTGTTCTCCAATTTTTATCACAATGTCTATTGTTATTTTACCAATATTATTTATTTCACTTTCTTGTATACAATTCCTATATGTGTCTTTATATAAATTATCACCCCATCATTTTGGTTTATTTGACTATCATTATAGATAGAGAAGAACTATCAATGTTAACCTTCCAGGACTGGCGCGCGGATTCTTAGTCCGCAGCGCTTTTTATTTGCCGTTCGCCGCGTAACCCACCCTTTCACAAATCGGTGCATTTCTGTATTCTTTTAGCATCAAATTAGTAGTAGTCAGAGGGGGGAAACTGGTATGCGCAGGCCTGGGATAGAGCAAAAATCAACCACGTCCGCAAGGTGGCGCTGCAGTCGGGTGGTGGGAGTGTAACGGACAGGTGAATATTGATTTTTGTGGGGGTGTCATGGCGTCTTGGCTTAAACCAAACGAGAATATTGTTTATTTATATTGTGGTTGTATTCAGTTGTGTTTTCATTTCCAATTTGCTTAATTGATTTAGTTGACCACTGTTAATAAGCTTGTTTTTCCATTATAAATTTGTGCTTTTTGAGCTGTTATCTTGTGCTTTTTGAGCTGTTATCTTGTGCTTTTTCCGCTGTTATTTTGTGCTTTTCCATAAAGATTCGTAATTATAGAAAATGTTGTGTACCAAATTGCCTTGATGTGGACAACAAGATGCATCGCCTGCCCCACCCTACGAATTCACCCGATTTATTTGATATTTGGGCACTTGCTGTTCGTTGTCCAAGATTTAATAATAAAACAAGACTACAAATTTATTCCACCTTTGTACTATGTCATAAACATTTTGAAGAGAAGTATAAAGTAGTTGGCTCTCGTCGAGGTCTAACACCTGAAGCTTTCCAATGCTATTCCTCCCAGCAGTTCCTGGAAGAGTAGTGGATGGACTTTCCTCAAATAAAGTAGAAATTGAATATGTTGATCACACCTTCTACTTCAAGTGAAGGTTCGAAGAAGAAGCAGACTAATAATATATGTTGAGCTTCTTTTCGAAAAGGAAAGTTAGTAATCTACTCATTTGTTTTATACTTATACCACAGCTTATACAATACAGCTCCACAACTCCGTGTCGGCGTCTTTGATCTGGCGGTCGAGAACCAAGCAAGTCGGAATGGTGCTATCTCTGTTAGATTCGAGGGAAAAGTCGGGCCCGGATTAAACAATTTTTTTTATTATTGAAAAAATTTAAAACCTTGGCGTAATAAGGTTGATTACATGCCATATTAAGTAAGTTTTGGGAAATTAAATTTTTAATTTGTTTAAAATCTGTCAAATATAATTAAAAAATTATTTAAATATAAATATTACGAAAAATAGCACATCTTTCGGATTAGAGGTAAAATCATTTGTATGTGGGTAGTAAAATCCTCGTTAACAAATGTTTTGAGCTAAAACCGTCACTTCACGACAAATTGTGGCTTGGATCCTTTCTACACCAAGGGCTTCAATTGTTAAAGAATTTTGTCACGCTCGTGGATGCAAATCAAAAGGTACCCCGTGTGTCTGGTAAGTGTTATTCTTCGCGCAAAGGGTTTATACATAGATAAATGAATGCTTCGACTGAGGTCACTTATTTAAAAAAATTTAAATAATAGGAGTTGGGTGACCAAAATATGAACTGTGATTTGTAGATTTAATTTTGTTAAAGTTTCTCACTACCTAAAATGGATATGAAATATATTCGCAATAGCTTACTTTTTCGTTTTGTAGTATGTACGTAGATTGGCTAATATCCATGCACAGATTACAAAACGAAAAAGTATGCTATTGCCTTCAATTGAACGAATATATTTCATATCCATTCTAGGTAGTGAGAACACTGCAAAAAAAATAAATTCGCCAATCACCGTTCATATTTTAATCAACCGACTGCTATTATTTTTAACATTTTAAATAAATGACAATTCTGTCAAACTAATTGTCAGTATATTTTTTAGTTAATGAGATTAAACATACATTATTCTTTTGGAAAACGTTAGCATGGATGACTAAAGGGTATTGGGTTAATTAATTCTAAAAGTGTGGTACAAATGTTATTTTTTGTAGCCAATTCTTCAAAATTATTTTGAAATATCTTTTCAATATTGAATATTAGTTCTACAAATTCATCATTTGACAGTTGCAGATTTCCAAATGTATCTGAATTGGCGTTATCATATGCCTTTAAAAAGCAATAAAAAGAAAAAGCATCTAATTTAACGTGATCTTTGTTATATTTAAGACAGGTATCACAGGAGTGGATCCGCAAGGCTTTTATTAAAAGTTAACCACACACATACCTGATAAAATTTTTCTGTAGCAATAATTTAGGGTATTAATAATTTCATCATAAAATAAAATACAAGGTGTTCCATTTAAAAAACATATATTTTAATTTGCCAGGCAAAAACGTGACACCCTGTATATCCAAAGATATTTTTAAAATATGTAGGTATTTTTCAAATATATATAACTTTTATTTAAAACTTTTTTGCGTGTCTACAACAAAATAATGAACAATAACGCACTAATGGGACACCCTGTATAAATTATATTTTTAACAATGAACATTTCTTATAATGTGATACTTATCGGTTTGGGTCCTTGGGAAAACTAAAGAATGTTTTCTTGCAGGTATAACCCTTATTAAAACAGCTTTTGACTGCACAAACAGAATGACGTCTTTTTTTTTCACTCATTCTACTCACAGCTAAAGAGTCACCAAAATAATAACAGTACCTTTAACTCAAACAAAATCAACGAAATTATAGGCTCCACGAAATTACACAATCAACGAAATTATACGCACGACTCAACACCTAACCTAAGTACGCTTCTGAACGCCAAAACCGTCTTTTCCCTCCGAAGGCGGAGCTTAAGAGATGCGCGACAAAATCGACGCAAACCGTTGCCGCCAAGAGAGTGTTTTAGCTGTATTGTATAAGCTGTGCTTATACTGTGTATTTTCTGTTTCATGACATTTGAGGTTACAAAGCTGTATCGTAGAACAAGAAGCAGACATAATATATGTTGGACTTCTCTTCGAGAAGGAAAGTTAGTACTCTACTCATTTATTTTATACTTATTGCCGCGTTTGAGAATCCACATCAGATGCATTTTTTACATATCGAGTGTTTTTTTATCCACATATATATAAATCGTTTATTTAGTCAAAAAAACTATTTTTTACATGTCAATACATCTTCAAATTTAAAATGCAATAAAAAATACATAAGATACAGTACACTTACATGTCAACTATACAAAACATAATAAAAGGACAAGAAAGAGAAGAAAAAAAACGTCAATAGGTCAACAGGTATTCACGCAGTTTTATTTTAAATTAATATTGCCGCGTTTGAAGAACATTTAATATCTTCAGGCAAATTATTAAAAGCCTGTACACCTTTAAAAACTCTGAATTTTGTGTACATTTTTTCGTGGCCTTATAAACTCTAAAATGTTTCTTATTACCTGTATTATGTTCATGAACATCCTGTTTATAACTTAAAATATTTTGTAAATATGTATACTGGGGAGATTCCTGATTTAATTTTAAATATAAAAAGCAGGGAATAGAATAGCAAATATTTTTTAACAGGCAACCACTGAAGCACATTCAACATGGAATTGATTGGTTCCAATCTCGAACAGGGCAGTATTATCCTCATACCTCTATTCTGCAACTTTTGCAATCGTTGCAACTCATTCTGGTTGAGCAAATACAGTATAGTGGCACAATAATTAAAATGAGGTAATATTAGAGTATTATAAATTATTATTTTAGCCCATTTGCTGAGATGTGGAGAACAGCGCCTCAAATAGTTTATTTTAAATCGGACACATCTGTCCCATTACATTTACGTATACTGAATCACGTGATCAAAGATTTACTACATCTCAGATGCATCCGATGTGGATTCTCAAACGCGGCATATACTGTGAAATTTCTGTTTCATGACGTTTGGGGTTGCAAAGCTGTATCGTAGATGTTGGACTTATTAAAAAATAAAGTATTCCTCGGACTTATAATTTTTTATTAATACATTTATTTTAATGAGATTGTACTTATACTGTCTTTCTTTTGTCACAGATAAAGTTCTTCACAAAATGATGGATAGTGTTGTATCCGGGAATATGTAGCAGCCATCCAGCTACTTCATACATATTACAATTTTCATATACATTACATTTTTTAAATATTGGATTTGTATTATATATACATTCTTTAATAAATGTATTTTTTTAATATGCTTGTTTTTTTTATCTAAAAACATTCGCTATAATAAAGCAAAAATGCAGTTTGTGTGAACAAATCTTAATTTGGCTAATAGTTTTTAATGCGGATTTTTACTGTCAAATTTGAATAGCCCCGCACTTTTTTTCTCTTCTTCTTTTTATTATTTTCTCTTCTTTCATATGGCCTCTTACCAAACAAGGACTTAATTGAAAAAAAATCAACCACGTCCGCCAGGTGCCGCTGAAAATTCTATCATCCTTTTTTAACATGGGAGATACCGTTCTAAGAGTAAGTGTTCTGTGGTAGTAGTATTTCAAAGTTTGAAGCATGAGGATATTTTTGTTCTTATGTTATAAAATATTGAGGACTGAGAGTTTGACCACACTAATAATATATGTGGAAAGTTTATGTTTCAGGAACATTTGACACCTATATGTTTGGAATGTCACAGTGAATAGTTTTAAAATAAGTTTATATTTTTTTTGTTTATATTACGTTGTTTTTATATTTTTAATAGCTAATTTTTAAGAATGTTAATCTTTTCTGATGTATTTCTAATAATGCCAAAAATTCATGTTCCTTTATGTTTTTATTATACAAAATTAATGTCGTTTAATTATTTTTGATGCTTTTAAACAAATAAATAAGAATAATTGCAAACTATTTTATAATTGGTTCAAATCAATTATGTGGACTCACAGTCCACTGTAATAATTGGCATTATTATTTTAAAATATAAAGAATTTAACAAAAATCCCAAAAATATCTAATATTTTTAATATCTATTAAATTAACACAACATATTTATTAAAGCCAAACAATCAGAAATAGTTCATTGTACTATTAAATTAAAGGACAAATCGTGCGAATAATCATTTAAAATAAATAAGTCGAGTTTCTTTTAAAATAATCACGTTAAGGTTGATATAAATAGAGAGTCAATCGTTGACACAAAGGACTCAAGGGGCGGCTGTTGGGCCAAACCTATGCCCGAAAATGTAACTTAGTAATTATTAATATTTATTGTATACAGTGCTTTTCAGATAAAAGTATCCACCTTAAGTAACTTTTGAAGGACTGATTATTACAAAAAACATAAAAATACGTCAATTAATATTCGAAGGGGGAGATATCGTGCCATATTTAAGTTTGCTAAAAAAGTCACCCTTTCACCCCTACTATCATCCCTTCAATTTTTTTAAATGGCTTGCCCCATTTTTTATCCATTTTTTGGATTGCTCTCGTTTAACTGATTTCAAAAATGTATAAAACATGGGGATTAAAGTAATTAGTTTACGATCTACAGAATTTTAAATTAAAATAAAATTGAATTGTGCAAAACTTTTATTTTAATGATTTTGTCACAAGCGTTTCCAATGACAAAACGAATATTTCATTTTCAAAATTTATTATAAAAATTGTTCAAAATGTCCACCATTTACTTCCATACAATGGTATAAGATTGAAAAGCCTCCCTGACATTACCGAACACGTGTGCATTTAAATGTAGGCATTCATACTCTATTCTTTGTCGTAAATCTTCTAAAGATTCTGGTTGGGTAGCATAAATTTTTGTTTTTAAATAACCCCATAAAAAGAAGTCTAGAGGTGATAAATCCGGTGATCTAGGTGGCCACTCCATCATCGAGCCTCTTCTACCTATCCAACGATTGAGGAAAGTTTCATTTAAAAATTGTCGTACTGGCAAAGCAAAATGTTGAGGCGCTCCATCCTGTTGAAAGACAAGCAAATCTTCAGAAAGATTATGATCATTTTCTATTATTGTTGTAATACGTGGATCAATTACTTCTCTCAATAACTCAAGATATGACTCTCCATTTAAGTTTCCGTCTAAAAAGAAAGGTCCGACTATGTGGTCACGTAGGATACCACACCATACATTTAACTTTTGAGGATTCTGTGTGTGGTATTCACGCACAACATGTGGATCACTCTCAGCCCAATATCTGCAATTATGTCTATTAACTAAACCATTAACTGAAAATGTGCATTCATCCGAAAAACAAAGGTTGTGCAACAAATGTGGATTGTCAGTCAAGCGCTGACTCAATAATTCACAAAATTCAAGACGACGATCAAAATCATCTTCATACAACTCTTGAACCAATTTAATTTTGTATGGATGGTACTTATGCTTGTGTAATATTCGATACACTGTGGAAGATGAAACACCTACTTCTCTGCTTATTGTTGTCAGTGATTGTGCTTGTTGATTTTCAAGACTTACTTGTCCTAAAACTGCGACTTCAATTGCTTCGTTATTTACGAGTTCCAGTCGGTTATGTTTTTTATTGCCAACTGACCCGGTTGATGTAAATTTATGCATAAGATCAATTACATACTTATGAGTGGCATGACCTCCTTGTTGTGTTTCGTTGAAAATTCTAGCAGCAGCTCGTGCAGAACTGTTATTTTTGTAGTATAAACCTACAAGTTCAATTCTTTCTTGTAAACTGTAAACCATTTTCAAATCAAATAAATAACCTCAACAAATCAATGTGCACATGTATCAAAATACACTATAAAAGTAATTTAAATTCATTTTTCAAATCTCCAATACCTTTACCATGTATCATAAAAAACTTCAACAAGTTTTTAGCGGTACGATTAAGGTATAATGTATTCTAAATCCAATTTTGCTGCAGTCAGTAAGGTGAGATGTAAAAATTTGTCACTCAAATAATGGAACCCTGTAGATCATAAACTAATTATTTTAAACCCCATGTTTTATACATTTTTGAAATCAGTTAAACGAGAACAATCCAAAAATGGATAAAAAATGGGGGAAGCCATTTAAAAAAATTGAAGGAATGATAGTAGGGGTGAAAGGGTGACTTTTTCAGCAAACTTAAATATGGCACGATATCTCCCCCTTCGAATATTAATTGACGTATTTTTTTGTTTTTTGTAATAATCAGTTCTTCAAAAGTTACTTAAGGTGGATACTTTTATCTGAAAAGCACTGTATAGTAAAGTGTGTGTGTAGTGTTTTTGTTTTCAAAGGTAATATCTATTTCATTTTAACATGTTTAAATCTCTTGTTTGGGTTATGTATTTTAAAACAGTTCATTAGTCTTTCTTCAAATGCCAATTCTTTCATTTTCGTCCCAAGTTTATTTATTAAATATTTATCAGATTTATTATATTAAAATGGTTTATCATAATAAAGATTTACAATTGTGGATGGTAATTTTTGCTTGTCTTATTTCAAAAATAAAGATTGTTTTAATTTATTGAAATTGTTAATCATTTTTTACTTATATTTAAATATACATGTTATTGTTTATTAACCTATTTTATTCTCACCTCTTTCCAAAAACCAGTAAGAAATATTCCGAGCATGTTAAGCCTCGGCGTTCCTACCCTTAAGGACTTGAGAGTCTTAAGTCAGTTGTCAAAACCGCTCGACATATGCTATTAAGGGATGTTTTTTTTATATTTATATTATTTTCTTTTATTATTTTATTTTGCCACTGGCGAATGGATGTTCCTTCAGGACTCCAGAACCCTTTGGCTGGTGACAACGCTGCCCTAATCCCTTAATAGTATAATGACAACAGTAGCTAAGGACCTATCAGTAGTTGCTAATGGTCCTTAGGCATGCCGGTTGTTACATTTGGTGACGAGCGTTGGTCTTATAGGCTTGGCGGCATGGGCGAAGTTAAGGGGGGGCTTGGGGGGGCTAAGCCCCCCCAAAAACCAAATTAGCCCCCCCAAAAATAATTCGAACATTTATCGCACATCCACCCAAACATTTCAGATTTCAGAACAGAAATTAAAAAATAAAAAGAATCGTGCCATTTGATTGATTCTACAATTTTACATTTAGTTCAGGAGGCAGTCAATTTTTTTCGTATTCATTTTTCCAGTCGGTGTATATGAAAAATAAACTATTCTCTTAGTGACAAAAAACAAAATTTTTGAGTCTGACACTTATTTTCCCAGTCATATTTTACATTTACTAAACTAGAACATAAAGCTTATAAAAATAGCAGTTTGGATTATCTCAGATAGTGGAAAGTGAGTGTGGCAGAAAATTGAGCATATAAATTGATACAATTGATACAAACTGTTTATAATAATAAGTCTGGCTGATTTACGAATTTGGCTAATGAGTCTGGTAATATCTTCTAAATGGAAAAAATATAATATTTTTGCTTTTATTTTCCCGGGTTTGAAAATTTGTCACGTGATAGATTAAATTATAATTTTACACCTCCATTTTATAGCCAATCAACTGCTGTTATTTTAAAACACTTTCATGACAACCAGAAACATTTCCGGAAATTTTTCTTTTGGTGGGTACCCTGAACGAAATTATACTGAAAATTTTTTTGACAGTTGAGCAGCTCTTTCATGCATATAAAAAATTTGTCATTTCAGTGGTTAATATTTTATTTAATACCAATTATAACTAGGTAGAAATACACTACATTTATTTTATGTAAAATAATAATTAGGTTTTTCGCGTCAACTAAACGACTTCAAATTTGACAAATGATCATGGTATGGCCACAGCATATAAAACATATGTTTTATATTCTGTGGTATGGCTACCTTTGAAAATTTGATTTTAGTCGTTTTAATGCATGTCTGTCAAGTTACCAAATGTGCCTAAATTATTATCAGTAAATTTTTGCACACTCACGCATATTTTAAGAACATTATCCATCTACTTAGGATAAATTTCAAAATATTCGTAAGTGAAAATACACGTCTGGCTGACAATTACAATTACGGAATCCTGCCAGACTCACAAGTAGTGTCCGACTGATGGTTCGGTTACGGTTTCGGCCAACTTTGGCTTTAAATAATAGTTTCGACTACAGTTTCGGTTTCGGCGGAAAACTGGCCGAAACTGCAGCCGACAGCGAAACTACTTTTAAAAGTTTTCGTATCACAATTGGTTGTGTCCGGCACAATGGCGACTGTGCCGGGTGCCATTCCTTCACAGTGCACATACACACAAACTTCTCTGCTTTGTTTCAAGTGAACATGTCAACAAATTTATTAATGGCTTCTTTTGATCACATAAATAAACAGGTAATAAGTAAATGTAGCTAAAATTTATAATACGAGTTAATTAGTCTAAAACAAGGATTACAATGAGATATTGCAAATTTCAATAAAAGATTGCCTTAAAAGAAAGTTCTTGTTTCTGTTTCGGCCGAAACTAAGAAAGGAGCCGAAATTTGGTTTCTGTTTCGGTTATAAAACCGTATTTTGGTCGGACCTGACAAGCCAGGTAGTTAAACGAGGAGAGGAATAGTAATCGAACGTGCCGAATTTAGCGCGCCTGACGGTCATTAGACGAGTCTGGCAAGGCTTTCGGGGTGTTCCACATCAGCCAGATTGTATTTTAAGCTGTTATCATAATATACATTTTTCTAGTAGTGAGAACACTTGTAACAGGGATCCTTACTGGACATTGCCAACTAAAATGACACCTTAGTAAACTGAGAGTAGTAGAAGATGCAGATTTTGTGAGGAGGAGGAAAAAATCTTCATTCACATTCTAACTAAATGTGTAGCACTTCAGAATCCAAGGGCACTATACCTAGGAGCATATCAAATAGAAGAGGGAGATAGATTTACCTAACTTGAAGCCACTCCAAATCCTACACTTCCTTGAGAAGATATAATTGGAAGGATCTTTATTCGCGATTCAAGCTAAGTGATACGCCCTCTGGAGGAAATTTGTAGAAGGTCCCTATAAGTAGGATATCGTTCAGTGTTGCCAGAAGTAGCAAAATTTCGCTACGTCGTCGGATTTTAGCTCTTGAAGAAGTGGATAAGACCTTTTATTTAAGAATCAAAATTTGTGTATAGTAATATGTAATCGTACTCTATATTTATTTAAGGACTTTTTTATAAAACCGATTTATTATATTATTTTTTTTTTAATTTCAGTTCATTTATTAATTTTGTTTTAAAATTAGTTCATCATTTGGTAACGAGTTCATTGTTTACATTTTAATTTGTATCAATTACAATTCGAGTTTTTCTTTCTTTTTAGGTTTAAATTTGTTTATTTCTTATAGTATGTGATAGTGTTTATGTTAAAAATGAAATCTGCGAAAAAGTCCCCAGCAAATTGCAATCTATATGGTGTTAATGTCGAAATCGAAACTGAAGTATTCATTATTTTCCAAGTGCAAGTCGTAAAATTTAGTTTTTTACCATAAATGGATATCTACAAATTCACAATATTGAAATTTTGCAAAACTTTGTTTAGAATCGATATATGATATTTTATCCATTTTCATAGATTCGCCAGAATTTTTTTACCTAACTTCAGTAGGTATACCTCTAGAACTATTATATATTATATGACTAGGGCTAGGGCTTTAGCCCCCCCAGATCTGATGACATAACTTCGCCCATGCTTGGCGGTTGTTACACCACCTTCCAAGTTTCTGTAAAGACTATAATATCAAACTTAAATTTATTTGATGTATGGCAAATTGTGAATTTTGATTTTAAACTTCTATCTCGGTAACCAAGCCGTTTAGGGGTTCATCAAAACTCATCAATTGGCAAGAAGTCTCTGGGGTAGAATATTATCGGTCGAATATATTAACATCCTGTATAACTACAATTAAAAGATATCTAAAATACTTTAGTCCATAAAAAAATGAATACCGAGTGTTAAAACATATCACTATAAATATTTTCTTTTAATGTTTATATTTGTTTTATAAGCTAAGAAAAACCATTCCTCAGAAAATTAGTACATTTAAAAACATGTCAGGGTTAGCAAATATTTAAAAAAAGATGAAATAATCAAGCAAAACAAGAATTAGAAATTAAAAAAAACCGACTTCAAAAACGTGCAGATGCCATCACCACATCTTAACCAAATTTATATGGAACCACCCCTGAGGTACCCTCTTACTAGCGAAAAAGAAATCATATAAATCGGACAAGGTGGTAAAGCATTATCGTTAAAGATACATAAAAAAAATATTGCGACGAATTGAGAACCTCCTCCTTTTTTGAAGTCGGTTAAAAAGTGCAAAATTAGTAATGCAAAAACTGTATTAAGAATGTACATAGTGTAGATGAGTTGTAACTGAATCTGATAAATTTCTGTAATGTCCTATCAGTTAAATAAATTTTTATTTACTAAATATCCTAGAAACTTTTTTCCACGCGCGCACGATAACTTATGTATGCAAGCTTTTAAATCAATTCACTTCTAGCTATTTTAAACTAAAATAATCTCGTAAGTAACATTTTTGTTTTTTTTTAACATCAGTAGCTTATTTTTGGAAGTACATTTTTATAATTCATCTATTTTGTCAAAAACAGTTCGTCAAAATAACATTTTTCTGAATTTTGGAAAAATTTATAGTTTGTTTCAACAAGTCGATGTATTTCAGTTACACCCGGTATATAAGAACAGTATTGTATTGTGTAGATTAAAATAAAATTGTGAGTATAGGGATACAATTTACCTCTCGCTTGGAGTTTTCTGTTTGAAGTTAATTCATAATCTATGCAATCTTCTATTTTCAAAAGCCTGACATAAAAAATAACCAATCAAAATTGATTTATATATAATTGTTATCTTATCGTCATTTCCCAATACATATTCGTTCATATCACGTAAATATATTTTAAAAAGTTTCAAATATTTCACAACTGTCCAAACATAATTTGATTGCAACAAATTTGTATTATTTATAAATAAAAACGTATAGAAATTTAAAATAATCTTGCTCATAAATAAAACTGACGTTTGCTAAAAATACTAACAGCGTCAATTATTTAATAATAGATAAAAATAGTTTTTTTTCTAGATGTAAAATCATATCCTTAGCAACAAGTACAAATAGATAAAAATATTTACTTTTTCTCCTAGATTTAAAAGTTCAAATTTAATGACATTTAAGTACTTACAATAAAACTGATTAAATTACTTGTTACCACCACATCATCCTTACAGTGGTATTTTAATTGATATAATTTAAAACAGCATATTGTATTAACAATGAAACTAATTTGGAATACAGAGTGGACTAATAAAAACGAAACGTTTCAAGTTTAGGGTTCTTAAACCTTTAGACCTAGTTCCAAACCCCTATCTTTAACCCCTTGAATGATGCTTCATTTGTGAAATGAGATGTCATTTTGACATTTTAAAGAACCTCGCACAAATCTTATGGAAATTTGCTCCCGGTCAAATTGGCTGAAATTTGGATATGTTGTTCGTTTCGGCATCTTGAGCAAAAGTCTCAATGGACACAAAGCTCAATTTTAATTATTTTGACTTCTACAGAGCTCCAAAGCTCCACGGATTGACCATTATTTATTACTTAAAAAGGCAATCTCCTCGAAAGTTTAGTATTTGCTGCGTAAAAGAAGTACTTTCTTATGTTTTTGGGGTCGCTACATTCAAATCCAATGCCAATATAATAATATTGACAGTTGACAGCTGTCAACTAGCTGTCAAACAACAAGCAATAATCAAAATTGATAAAATCTATAAGTAAATATCTGTTGGTAAGTTCAAAACTGATGTTAACAATTCGATATTGACAGTTGTCAACTGTCAAACAATATGTAACGATTAAAATTGACAAAATTCAGGAGTAAATAGATGTCTCGAGGTTGCTAAGTTCAAAACTGATGTCAAAAAGGCGATATTGACAGTTAACAGCTGTCAAACAGCATGTGACAATCAAAATTGATAAAAGCCACATGTAAATATCTGTTTTTTAGGTTGGTAAGTTCATAACTGATGTTAACAACTGGATATTGACAGTTGACAGCTGTCAACTGTATGTAGCAATTGAAATAGATAAAATTGAGATGTAAGCATATGTCTTTAAGGTTGCCTAATTGTAATCTGATGCCAAAAAAGATGATATTGATAGTTGAATACTATCGTTAATTAAATATTTTACTGTGCATGATAATGTGTCAAGATAAAGGAACAATGAGGTGGCAGCAAGCAAGCTTCACTTGTTTTTAAAATATCGTTTTTCTTACCTTTTTTTTAATTTAACGATCTCAAAAACATACGTTTATATGTGGATTTTATTAATTTTGATTATCACATGCTGTTTGACAGTTAGTTGACAGGTAATCACTGTCAATATCGTCTTTTTGACATCAATTTTAAACTCAGCAACCTCGAGGACATCTATTTACTCCTGAATTTTGTCGATTTTGATTGTCACATACTGTTTGACAGTTAGTTGACGGCTGTTCACTGTCAATATCGAGTTGTTAACATCAGTTTTGAACTCAGCTGCCTCATGTGGATTTTTCAATTTTGATTATTGCTTGTTGTTTGACAGCTAGTTGACAGCTGTCAACTGTCAATATTATTATATTTGCATTGGATTTGAATGCAGCGACCCCGAAAACATAAGAAAATACTTCTTTTTTAACGCAGCAAATACTTAACTTTCGAGGAGATTGCCTTTTTAAGTAGTAAATAATGGTCAATCTGTGGAGATTTGGAGCTCCGTAGGAGCCAAAATAATCAAAATTGAGCTTTGTGCCTTTTGCTCAGGATGCCAAAACGAACAACATATCCAAATTTCAGCCAATTTGACCGGGAGCCAATTTCCATAAGATTTGTGCGGGGTTCTTTATGCTTGAAATTAAAATTAGTTCAATAAATGTTCAAAATGCTGGTCATTAACTTCCATGCAGTTATACAAGTTTCCCTCAAATCGATTTCCGATATTAAGGAGCATTTCTGGAATCATAGGATGACACTTATTAATAATTCGCTATAGTAAATCTTTTAGGCAAGTTTATTGAATAGCATAGATTTTTAAATATATCCACAAAATAAATCCAACGGAGACAAATCTGGAGATCTTGGTGACTATTTAATAGCACTCCTTCTGTCAATCCACCTTCCTGGAAATGCTTGATCTAAGTACACTCGCACCTTCTGTGCATAATGCGAAGGGGTACATTATTCGATTTGGTAAATAGCTGTCATCGTTTTCCACTAGTTTAGCTGAAATCAGTATGGGGGAACTGTTGCCATAGTAGAGACACTTATTATGGTAACGACCAATCAAAAATACGCCATTTTTGAAGAATTAAGAAACTTCATAGATGGCCCCATGACATTTGTGGATGTTGAAAGACCAATTTATATAAATGGATTTGAAGTGACAAATGTCAAGATTAACTTATAAACATATGGAACAGTTGCTTATAATTTATTGTGATGTTTGTTTATTTTCAAACAACAGTTTATTTATTAATAATTTATTTAAACAATTATTTATTTTATAACACAACTATTTCTAATGTCTTTGAATCGTTCACTATTTATATTCACAGTCCAATACTTTATTGTCAGCTGTCTATATATCACTGATAACTATTTATCTTCACTGTTCATATAATAATGAAGATGATGGCTCATCCACCATTATTTATAAATAAAAACTTAAAAAAATGGCGAACGTTCACATATTCTCTCCAACACACTAGAAACATTATCTCGTTCTTTCTCGAACATCATCGAAATCACCTCCGCCATAGTCGTCCCATAGCTTTGGTCTTAAGGGGTTTAATTATGTATAATAATCGGACAAGTTGAGCCTCAAAGGCCAAATAAGACAGAGAGGGACTTGTAGGGTTAGAGCATGACTGAATAATGAAATGGCTCACATAACATTATTTTAATTCTAGTGTTACAAATTAATAGTTTTGACTTATATAGGGTGTTTATTGTAAGGGTGTCAATCTTTGGGTGATTTTCAGAAGATACGATAATATTAACATATATCGTAAACCTCTTAATTTTTGAGCTACAGGGTGTTACAGTTTTAAGAAAAAAATAACTTTTTTTATAATGTTCTTATCACTCCAGATATTTTTATGAAATTTTGTGCAGGGTGGGAAAATATTGAAGCTGTTCAGAATAAGTTATTAAGATATTGTGGATAAAAAATCGCTGGAATTTCGTAGATTAACTGTTGACCTTGTTGTATTATTTAAATTGATTTCGGGTTTAACTAATTTTAGCAACATATGCTTCAACTTATTCAGTTCCATATTCCTCAAAGGTGTATGAGTAACAAAGACTTGTTTATTGTGCCCTTTCAATCAACAAATTATGGCTATTTTAGTCTTTTGTCAAGAATAGTCAGAAAAGCCAATGAGTTAGATATCGATTTCTCTGTCAATCTATATTCTTTAAAAAAAAAGTTAAAAAAATAGATCTGAATAGGTTTGCATTATTGTAGTATAAAAATATTTGTATTTTTATACACTAGTGAAAAAAATTAATCGATCAAAAAAAATCTCGATTTTTGCGATTTTTCGAGTGACTGTATCTTTGGTAAAAATGGTAATTCGTGAATGAAAAAAAAAGCAATTTGAAGCTTGAAGTGTCTAGTTTATGGATCTTGCTATAAAAAAAATTCCAACCAATAATTAGCACAAAATCCTGAAATTTTAGAAAAAAAAAATAGAAACTCAATTTTAGTCACCACCTCTTAAGGATGATATCTCGGAAAGGGGCGGACTGAGGAAATTTTGTTATAGGAAACACCCATCTTAATTTCATACGAGCAATCACCTCCTGAAACTTGTCCCATGAATTTTGAAACACCCTGTATGTTAGTATATTAAGGTGAATGCAGCAGCCTTTATAATTTTCGGACAAGGATATTTCAAAAAGTAATTTTGTTTAAAAATTAAAATTTTGCCAAAATAAATTAGGTAATATTAACTAGATATACCTATGTTTTAAAGTTTTAATTCCTTTCAGTTTCCGGGAAAAAAAATCAAATATGATAATGAAAATAAATGCATTCTTTAACAGCACTATTCTTAATATAATCCCGAAATTTAAAATCTTAATGTCTTGGTAATGATTTTTTAAAATTCGCCAAAATTAGGGGCTAAAACGCCTCGTTATGTGCTGCCTTCGGGTGTAACGCGCTTGTAACTATCGTATCGAACACTCTGTCATTATTCGTTTCTTGCAACAATTTACACCAGTTTACACCAGAAGATAGCACTTAACGAAGCGTTTTAGCCACTAATTTTGGCGAATTTTAAGAAATCATTAACAAGACATTAGGAGCTTAAATTTGGGGATTATATTAAGAATAGTGCTGTCGAGGAATGCATTTATTTTCATTATGATATTTCAAAATTAAAGCCCTTTTAGTTTTTTTGGGAAACTGGAAGGAATTAAAACATTAAAATGTATGCATATTATAGATATTATTGCCTAATTTATTTTGCCAAAATTTAAATATTTAGATATTCTTGTCCGAAAATTATAAGGGGTATGATCACCTTAAGATTGAAAGAGAATTAGCTTTAATTCATGAGATGCAAAGCATCATAATTGTCGCGTCACAAAAACCACCTGCTGCCAAGAGAAAATTTTGATTCAACAGTATTGTATATTTTTTGTTGTAAAAGAGAAAAAATTAACATTTCGTGTTTTAATAGTTATTTTTTTAATTTAATAATCTATGTGAAAAAAAAAATATTGTTTACACTTTCGAATAAGGTAACATGTTTTTCTCTTGAAAATGGCGCGTCCTAGCGAGATGCAACAAATGTAGCTTTATTATACAGAAAATATTAATTTTCCAAATTTTATAGTCAAAAAATCTGATGTGTCCAACACATGACTTTCCTATCTAGTTATTATAGGCTTTTTCTGGTTATTTTGTACAACCTATTGCAGCACCTCTATAAATGTTTAGAGGATAAATTAAATATATACATTTTCCACATAAATCTACCTCGAAACATTTTTCTATAGTTATTCATTGAAAACGAAAATACTGAGAAATTTAAATTTAGCAATTTTCCAACAATTTTTCCATTACGGTATAAACAAAAATTATAGAGATCGATATCGCAAACAACTTTTAGTTCCAAGAATTTTCATAAAAATCAGAATTTTGCACATTTTGTCAAATTTCTCGAATACGGACCATTTCAGGAAATTTTGACATAACACAAAAATTATAAATAATAATATTAGAAGTAACTTTTATTTGAACAATTTTCTTCTCCAAACATAAATAACAGATATATTCCATAAAATATAAAAACGGCCTCCAATAAAGTACTTCCCCCAGATGTTCCGACTTTGTCCAAAATCTAATCATTTCACGTCAGGCCGAAATAAAACTTAAGTTTAAAATTTAATGTTTTTTTCTTTATCTGTTTTTGAGTTTTCTTCAAAATTCAAAATTTACACATTTTATCAAATATCTCGAATATGATATGGTCCATTTTAGAGAAATTATGTATAGAATAAAAATTATAGAGAATTATATTTCAAACAACTTTTATTTGAACAATTTTTATAAAAAATATTTTTTTTTACATTTTGTCAAATTTCTCGAATACGGACCATTTTAGAAAATTTTTGTATAGAACAAAAAATATTGATAAAAATATTGTAAGTAACTTTTATTTGAAGAATTTTCTTCTCCAAACTTAAATAACAGATATATTCCATAAAATATAAAAATGACCACCTATAAAGTACCCCCCTACTGCAGTTGATAAGATTAATCAAGATCTTAAAAAAATTGATAACTATTCGTCTGATCATAACCTTCACATTAATGCTTCGAAATCCAAACTATTATTATTCTGTAGTAAAAATATTAGACAATATATAAAGAACAATACAACTCTGATGATATCTGGTGAATCTATTCCACATGAAACTGAGTCTATAAATTTAGGGTTATACTTTGACGATCAAATGAGGTTCAGTCAACATGTCAACTATGTGTTACAAAAGTGTTATAGTGGTCTTCGCTTGCTTTATTCTAATAAACACATCCTACAGAACCAATCTATAAAACTAAAACTTTGCCAAAGCCTTGTAATTTCAAAAATATTATATGGAATTGTTGTGTATTATCCTTGTTTAACAGCTGCTGATCGTAACCGTTTGCAAATTATGCAGAATACATGCTGCAGATTCGCAAAAGGACTTAGAAAATTCGATCATATTTCCCAAGCCTTCTCCCAAACTGGCTGGCTGACTGTTAATAATTTATATATATTTATGTTCCTTTCTTTTCTTTTTAAAATTCTTTCTACTGCGTCACCATTATATCTTATGAGCAAATTAACTTTTAGATCGTCTACGCACAATGTAAACATAAGAAACAATTTTAATTTATCAATGCCTCGTCACTCTAGTGCTATTTATAATCGTAGTTTTTCGTATAACGCGGTTGTTCTGTACAACACTTTACATACTGATATTAAAAAATCACGATCTCTACCTGTTTTTAAAAATGCTTTAAAAAGGCAACTCTTTATTAGTCAAATGTAAACTGGTAGATATAATGAGCTACTAATGTCAAATTGTATTGATAAACTTTTAATATTATAGTTATTTAAATGTATATGTTTTGTTAGGGTTAGGTGTAAGAATAGCCACAGGCTAAACCTCGCCCATGCTAACTGTACAAAAATGTAATTATTTTGTGCAAATAAAGACCCGTTATTATTATTATTATTATGTTCCGACTCTGCTCAAAATCTAATATTTTCATTGAACGCTGAAATAAAGCTTAAGTTTAAAATTTAGTGTTTTTCTGTGTATCGGTTCATGAGTTATGGTGGATACAGACACACACGGCAATTTTACCCTAAACTCCCCCTAATTCACCCACCTAAGATGATCAAAAACTGGGGTTTAGTCCAATAAATGGAGCGTAAAAAGGTAAGTATTTGTACCAAATTTTACCTAATTATCTTTAAATGTTTAGAAAATATTTACAAAAGTGTGGTATCAGGACTTCACCTTTAATCTCGGAAAAGTAAAGTTTTCGGACCTATGTTTATATAAACTTTTACTACTATTTTAGGATGTAGATTACGCTGTTAAAATATGACCTTCTAATTTCAGGACACACCCTGTATATCATCTATAACTATCAATAAATAAAAAATATTTGAGTTGTTTGCTTTAAAAATAGTATTCCTATATTCTTATAATATTAACAAGCCACTAAACCCCCCAGTAGGCGGCGATACCCAACGAATTACTTCGCCAATTGATGACATACCTGTGTTCATGTAATTGTAATCGAACCCTACCCAATATGATTATTCTTCAGCGCACGACACACAACGTTGCCTTTATGTAGCGAACAAGGTTCCAAATACTTTAAGGGGAGGTCGTGAGATCCGTGCGGTGTGACGTCAGAAGGGATTGGATTGCTGATAAGTTTTATTTCGGCCTGACATAAAATGATTAGATTTTGGACAAAGTCGGAACATCTGGGGGGTACTTTATGGGAGGCCGTTTTTATATTTTATGGAATATATCTGTTATTTATGTTTGGAGGAGAAAATTCTTCAAATAAAAGTTACTGCTAATATTATTATCTATAATTTTTGTTTTATGCCAAATGTTCCTTAAATGGTCCTTAATCGAGAAATTTGACAAAATCTGCAAAATTCTGATTTTAAAGAAAATTGTTAAATTAAAAGTTGTTTGTGATATCAATCTTTATAATTTTTGTTTAAACATGATTTTTCTAAAATGGACCGTAATGGAAAAATTGTAGGAAAAGTGCTATATTAAAATTTTTCAGTATTTTCGTTTTCAATGAATATCTATGGAAAAATGTTTCGAGGTAAATGTATACATTTAGTTTATCCTCTAAACCTATAATAACTAAGCCTATAATAACTAGATAGGAAAGTCATGTGTTGGACACATTAGATTTTTTTAGCAATGGTTCTAAATTCCCATGTAAAAAATTTCAAATTTTATTTTTCTTTTTGATACATATATAAAAAATTTTGTAGTCCCATAATTTTTAGGTAGTATGGAAGTCCAGAAATTCAAAAATTTCTGTGTACACAATTTATCTAATACGTTTTTGCAGAAATTAAGAGCATACCAGACCCCTCGTGAAAAGCAAAATTGTGAAGATTTTAATTTAAAATTTATAAGCACGCCACTGGGAATACCTTGCAATGTTATGTGTCTCAAGAATATTGATAGCTTTAAATTTGTGCAATGATAAGGCATCACTCTACAGAGACATTTAAGAAAAAAGGAAGGAAACAAACAATAAGCAACAAATTTCCGTATATTTAATACGAAATGGCATGTAAATGTCTTTTTTATTTCTTTAAAAATCTTCAAATACTTTTCAAAAGTTTACAAAAAAATCAAGGTTACTCCACTCTAAAGTTTGTTATTATTTCATATATTTCACAAAAATTGGACTGAAAATAGAGGCGCAGAAGGAATTAGAAATGTTCAAGTTGTTCGGTTGGCTCTTAAATAATCTGTCTAACATACCATACCATTTTATTCAAGAAAAGTTTTATACCTAATTAGATATATTTCATTGGGAAATTTAAAAATTTAACAAAACATTTTGTGATAAAATAATGTTCCTATACATTTGTTGTCATAATCATTCTCATTATATACATAGAAAAAAATATAGTGATATTTTCTCCTGAAAAAAGCATGGTTTGTATGTTTCTCTTGCTATAAGCAATAGAATATTCCATAAATTAACATAAAGCAATAAAAGTGCATAAAAATTGATAGAAAACAATTATTTAAAATAATTACCTGTTGGATTGTGAGCACATGCATGCAGAATAACAACAGAATCTTTAGGTGCATTTTTTAAATCCTCAATTAAACCATCAAAGTCTAATCCACGTGTACTAGGATTCCAGTAACGGTACTCCCGACCCTCAGCGAATCCAGCATTTTTGAAAATTAAAAGATGATTTTCTAAAAGAGAAAAAAAATTAATGGTTGATCGTAAAATTGAAAATCAACTTACCCCAAGTAGGTTTTGAATAGTAGAATATTTTCTTTCCTAAAACTCTTGCAAGAAATTCAGCTCCAACTCTCAATGATCCAGTTCCAGAAAGGCATTGAATTCCAAAAGCCTAAAAACTTTAACTTTAGAACAAAGTACTTGGCATATATGATATCAGCAGTTTATTTTATAATTAATCTGAAATTCTATTAATTTGTTAAACATTCTTTAACATTTATTAATAAATTACCTTTTTGGAAATAAGGGCTGGAGAATCAAGTCCTAATAATAAATTTGTAGCTGCAATACTAAATGACTCTAAACCCAAAATCGGCAAATATTCCTTATTTAAAGAGTCATTATCGGCTAATTTTCTTTCAACATGTCGTACAACAGGAAGAACCCAGGGCTTGCCTTCTGCTGTCCGGTATGCTGCACAAAATAAAAGCGGGGTTTAATAAAGGCGTTTTCGACAATTTTAAACGGAAATAATCCTCAACTGGCTAATCTTTACCTGCCTAAACTCAAAATTACCCTGAAATGTATTACGTCAAGTCTATATAAATACCTTATTTCCTATAGAATTTAATGGCTTACCTCCAACACTCAAATTGACTTTTTTTTCAAACGTGTCTTCGTTGAAGGCCTTGATAAGAGCAAAAACCTCCACTGGAGGACCCAATTCTACTTCGGAAAACCAGGACATTGTTTCCGGAATATTTATTAAAAACCTTAATACAAAAAATAAATACTGTAAGTTGCCGGTAAACAAGCACTAACTATTAAAATATTTAAAATAAAAATCTTAGCCTTTATGACCTACTTATTATACAAGACAAGGTCAAAAGTCAATACAAATACAAATTTTATCTAAAATTTTATCTTATTATGTCATTACTGTCATTAGTTTCGATTGTTTGATCAATCATTGTATCGATTTAAATTAATCGATTTGAAACTGGAATCGATTTACATTCTACATTGCAAAAAGGAAGTGGCTAATCATCCGGACTTCCAGGAGTACCAGAGAGTACCGGATCACATAACAGGGTCCATTCTGTATTAATTTGCAGAGTTGGCTAATTCCTATATAGTTAAAAAGTAATTAATTTTTACAATTACTTTTTTTCATGCAATTTGTAATTGTATTTACGTACTTTTTTTCTCAAAGTAATTTGGAATTGTAATGGGCCCGTTCACTTTCATTTTTGAATGTGAATTGATTATATATTTATAAAGATATTAAACTCTTTTGTCTGGTGGTACTTTTCCCGTAAAGATATTTTTGCTAGAAGTAAGGGAATTCCCATAAAATTCTTTCAGTGACTCATTGCGTCAGAAAATCCCTAATTCCGTTCACGTCTCGTATCGGTTATGCTTAAAGACGGCGAGGTTGTCGGAAGTATCCCTAATATAGCATTTCTGCATTTATATGTAATTTAAATAGTAAAATTCCATTATTTTTCTAAAAATCATGAACTTATATTTTCAGATTTAAAGCTGGGAGCTTATTTTTTACTTTTTAATTAAAACAATTATTATTACTCAGGCTGAAAATTAACCAGACCATAATCAAAAAGTAGAAATTTGATTTGCAATATTTATCTGGTAAACGTGGCAACGTTGCATTTATTTCTAGAAGTGTGTGTAGACAACACTATTTAGAAGTACTTACAACGTTGTCACGTTTACCAGATACATTTTCTCAAATAAAATTTGGATCTGGTAATATTCAGCTTGAGTAATACTAATTGTTTTTATTAAAATTTAAAAAAGGTAAGCCTTCCAGCTTTATATGAAAATATAAACACATTATTTTTAAAAAATAATATTTTTTTATCATTTAAATTTCTTTAATAAATGCAGAAGAGGAATGGTGGTGCAATGATACATCCGACAACCGCGCCCTTTTAACTATTAACCGATACAACACCTGAAGGGAATTAGGGGTTTTCTGACGCAATGAGTCACTGAAAGAATTTTATGGGAATTCCCTTACTTCTAGCAAAAATATTTTAACGGGAAAAGTACCACCAGACAAAAGAGTTTAATATCTTTATAAATATATAAATAATTCACATTCAAAAATGAAAGTGAACGGGCCCATATGGATTTACTTTCGGTAGGTATTTATTAATTTAATTAAGTTTTGCCACATTTTTTTTGGGTTGTTAATATTGTTGTTGATTTTGTTTTTAAAGTATTCTGATTTTTTGTTTTCACGCAAATTAACAACCGGATTTTTAGAAGACCTATAACATTTCCAATGAAACTCTCGATCACTAGAACGATGTTTAAAATATATATAATAGTTGCATCATTATTTAGTCAGCTCTTTAACTTTACAATCATACCAAGGAAGCATATTATTTGCAATATTATGTTTTTAAGGTTGCAACTTTGTTAACCTCATTTTCTAATGTGTTCATTATTTCTAAGGAAATTGCGTTCATATACACGGTATCTAGGTTCCAATTACAATTTAGTAAATGATCATTTAGCTTTTCTAATGTTTCTGGATTAAAGCTTTTACACCATATGATTGACTATTTTTGTATTATTAAATAAATGTATCACTAATACAAACGAGATACAAATTATACTATGATCAGAGTGTGGATGGAGAGAGAGCTTATGGTATTTTGCCTGTTAGAAAGTACAAAAGCCAGTAATGTTTTGCTATCTTTAGTTATTCGTGTAGGCTCATTGATAA
The DNA here is from genome assembly GCA_927349885.1 of Psylliodes chrysocephalus. NCBI lineage: Eukaryota > Metazoa > Arthropoda > Insecta > Coleoptera > Chrysomelidae > Psylliodes > Psylliodes chrysocephalus. The sequence continues at coordinate 22,878,508 of OV651829.1, read as the reverse complement.
GATATTTGTCATTGAAATAAAAGATTTAAATCTATTTACATACCTGTCAGAAGTCTTTAAATAATACGAGGGCCATTCAATAAGTAAAGAGACAAATTCTATAATTTTAAAACTATTCAATGAATGTGTACAACACACTAGCTCTCCAGTTCGCAAAAAATTCAAGGTTCAACCTTCCGCCGGTTAAAGTGATGCTGACCATCTTTTGGGACTCACAGGGTCCAGTCTATTGCGATTTCCTTGAAGATCAGCGAACTATCAATACCCAATACTACTCTGAGATGCTAGAACACAAAGTTAGAACAGCTGTCAGGAGCAAACGCCGTGGATCTTGTCAAAAGGAGTCATTCTTCAGCACGATAACGCCCGCCCTCATACAGCCCAGCTGACCCGTGATAAGCTTCAAGAATTGGGTTGGGAGGTCTTACCTCATCCTGCCTACAGTCCCGACCTCACCCCATCTGATTTTTACCTTAATAGCCTTAATTTTGAAAGATTGAAATAAACCGGTTTTGAGCCATTTGTCTCTTTACTAAAATTTCAATACAAACATTGGTTGTTTTACTTAATACAACAAAGTAAGACAAACTTATCTAAAAATAAGTGCAACGATTTAAACTTGAGCATATTTTTTAAATTTCTATATCATTTCCTTTAATAATAGTTAAACAAGTAGGTCAATATCGTTTTTATTCAATATGTTGTAGAAAAGTAAAATCTTTTTATATAAAAATATAATTTATCTTCTTCTAACAAATTGTCATATATTTATGTTACATTACAGCATAAATAAAAATATTTCCAAGCCACATATGATTACAATAATAGTAGATTACACACCGAGGTGGGAAGAGTTTCATTCCTGTCGCGAGATTAATTAGATCACCGAGACGCGAAGCGTCGAGGTTAGCTATGATCTCGAGACAGGAATGAAACTTCCTACCGAGGTTTGTATACTATTTTATTTACAACCATCATATTTCGATCAAAGTTAATAAATCTCTGTTTTGTTCGGAACATACCTAAAATATTACATTTAACGACAAATTACCAAGCGCGCGGTTTTCTCAGAATAATCAAGTAGGTAAATATATTGTTACTGTGATTACAGGGTAAACAACTGTCACCAATATAAATAAATGTCAGATAAAGCCAGATATTAAATTCGCGAATAATAAATATCAATAAATAATTTGTTATATTTTAGTTCATTGTTGTTTTTTATTGTTTGCCATTAAATAGGTATTATAAAATTTGTCAAAAAATGTGTTATTTTTTTAAATATAAAAAATATTCATCTAGAATAGATAAAATGAGGGCGGGAAGTAGAGGTGTGTAATGTGACACTTCCCAACCTTTAATAACGTTAGTAATGACAACATTACATATATGGTTGTATATAAAAGAATATTTATCACCTTCGCATAAATAAACTAACATAATACAAATATAGGTACATTTCTATACTATAATACTTTAATTTTTTAAGTCTATAATAAAAATAAAGTATTACTGGTTGCATATTTAAATGGGCCCGTTCACTTTCATTTTTGAATGTGAATTATTTATATATTTATAAAGATATTAAACTCTTTTGTCTGGTGGTACTTTTCCCGTTAAAATATTTTTGCTAGAAGTAAGGGAATTCCCATAAAATTCTTTCAGTGACTCATTGCGTCAGAAAACCCCTAATTCCCTTCAGGTGTTGTATCGGTTAATAGTTAAAAGGGCGCGGTTGTCGGATGTATCATTGCACCACCATTCCTCTTCTGCATTTATTAAAGAAATTTAAATGATAAAAAAATATTATTTTTTAAAAATAATGTGTTTATATTTTCATATAAAGCTGGAAGGCTTACCTTTTTTAAATTTTAATAAAAACAATTAGTATTACTCAAGCTGAATATTACCAGATCCAAATTTTATTTGAGAAAATGTATCTGGTAAACGTGACAACGTTGTAAGTACTTCTAAATAGTGTTGTCTACACACACTTCTAGAAATAAATGCAACGTTGCCACGTTTACCAGATAAATATTGCAAATCAAATTTCTACTTTTTGATTATGGTCTGGTTAATTTTCAGCCTGAGTAATAATAATTGTTTTAATTAAAAAGTAAAAAATAAGCTCCCAGCTTTAAATCTGAAAATATAAGTTCATGATTTTTAGAAAAATAATGGAATTTTACTATTTAAATTACATATAAATGCAGAAATGCTATATTAGGGATACTTCCGACAACCTCGCCGTCTTTAAGCATAACCGATACGAGACGTGAACGGAATTAGGGATTTTCTGACGCAATGAGTCACTGAAAGAATTTTATGGGAATTCCCTTACTTCTAGCAAAAATATCTTTACGGGAAAAGTACCACCAGACAAAAGAGTTTAATATCTTTATAAATATATAATCAATTCACATTCAAAAATGAAAGTGAACGGGCCCATTGCAGCAAAATATGTGGAGGCATTAATTGTATTTTGTAATTATATTAATTTATATTATTTAAATTGTCTAAATACAATTACTTGTCATAAGTACAATTACTTTTTTAATTACAATTACTTTTCCAATTACAATTACTTTTTCATTTACAATTACTTTCCAGTTACAATTACTTTTTAATTACAATTACATTTATAAGTACAATTACATTTTTTTAATTACAATTACTTTCAAATGCGTATTTATGAGATGCACGTGATGTAAAAACAAGAAATTTCCTATTCGAACCACGAACCTGCCACTAGAGCTCGGCCACGCATCCATATCATTTGTTTGAATGCATTTGAGGAAAGCGTTATGCCGTGAAGCAGTGAAATTGTTTAATCCAAAATAATAACAGTAAGGGTTAAATAGATGCATATATCCTTATTTTTAAGACGTATTTTGTATTTATATTATAACCATAATTTATGTTGCATAAACATTATAAACTAAGGAACTATAGTATGAAGCGGTGCAAATAGCAGTCTTTATGGGGTAAACATTAAAAACTACTTATTTACGTTGCATAGGTATTTCTAGTTATTATTCTAGTTTTCTACAATGAAATGAAGGATTAACTATTTTAATAAACGTATTTGAAGTTACTTTAGCGCTACGTAGAAAATGCAATAAACTAATTAAAATAATAGCACTTGTAACGGAATATAAATATATTTTATGTTATAAGAAATTATTTGATGATGTAGATCTATGACCAAATTTAAGTGAAACGTGTCTCATTTTTGTTTGTACGAACGAGATACAGAAAGATACATTTTAGATTATTCAATATAAATTTAATATTATGTATTCATTAAGGGTGGCGACCGGCCGTATCTCAGAATATCTTGAAGTAGAATTTTTTTTGTACTACAACCAAAGATAATATAAATAAAGACTTTTTTGATTTCAATGAAGGTGTAACATCTTCGGTTGTACAAAAAATTGAGGTACAGCTAGAAGTGTTACAATATCTCGATGATTTAAGAAAAAATATTACGATGCTAGATAGCTACCCCTTGTGTTTTTTAAATATAATACGGCCTTTCTTTCTTCTGGACCCGTTGAGAGATATTCTCATTTGCCATAATTATCAACGCTCCCAGAAGGAATGCGCTGTCCGACAGAAATTTTGAAAAACTTGTTATGAAAAGTAACAATGTAAACATCTTATGAATAATTATAACTAGATCTTGCAAATCATGCGCCATTATTTTTTGCATGCTTGATGAAAATTAAAAAATATTAATAATTTTACACCCAATATTTTTTTAACATTCTGTGGTCTACTCATGTTAAAAAACATATTTTAAGGGTATGATATTTGAAAAATTAGTTTTAAACTTTTATGAAATATCCCAAGCCTAAACGACAAAAATATAATTTTTGACGAATGTAAAAAAAAATGTTTAGTGTTAACTATTTTATTTTTTTTTTTTTTTATTAAATGGCTGCAGACTAATGATGCCCGATTTGTATGGTATGATTAGGTAAAATATAAAAGTACCTATTCGTAGGTACACGAAGTTTTGTATTTTTGTTCCTATGCTATATGTGCAGTCTAATGTTTGGGGAAACAAGCCTTAAGTGCTAAATGGTTTAGATTGTACTATGGAGGGTAGAGGAAAGGAGAACAATCTCTGTATACAAAAAGTGTCCCTCAAAATGTATACAATTAAGATGGCGCTTCTGTGCCCCGGGGACGTCGACAGTCGATAATTCAGATCACACAATGACACCAATGATGTATATAGTAATAAATATTGCTCATACATAAAAAACTAAAAACTACACCGTGAAAAGTGACTGATCGTAGAAGAGTAAGTGTTCTGTGATCGTAGATAAATTTTGACAATACACGACAATAGTCAAATTTTATTGAAAAATAATAATATAAACAATAAATAATTCTTATATTAAAATGGCACGGAGGTCTCAATTTACTGCTTCCTGTCTGATTTAATTATGAATGAGCAATCTATATGACTATATAGCATTGGATTTTGTCCCCTGGCTACACGAGCGCCATCTTAATTGTATACATTTTGGTGGCCACTTTTTAATATAAAGATTGTCCTCCTTTTCTCTACCCTCCATAGATTGTACCTATGCCATACAAAATTTGTCATGTGTCACCTCAAACCGAGTTTAACTTTAAGTAAGTTTTATACAACCCGCCCTTAAGATATCTTCAACTTTAAGGAATCCTTAAGAAAGTCGTTGCAAATAGCTATTATAGTTTGACACTTTGAATTACCTATTTAAAAATTTTATTTGTACCGGTCCGGTTGATTCATGGTTCCTCAATTCTACCACAATTTGCTGTTTTATCGGCAAAGTAATTAGAAAAGTAATTATAAAAGTAATTGCTAATTACTTTTTTTATGTAATTGCAATTAAATCAATATAATTCCTATTTTTACAACATGTACTTTGTACTTGTAATTCCTTTTTTGAAAAAGTATTTTGTAATTGTAATTATTTTTAAAGTACATGTAATTATCCAGCTCTGTCACATATACTTTTACCATAAAAGATAAATAAAGTACTTAACAGTATATTAATTGTAAGTATGTTAATTTATTAGATACAAGTTTTCTTTCAATACAATTTTTTTCTTATTCTTAATTACAATTTTTTTATTCATTCTATTATTTAAATTAACTTGTTGTGCATTCTTTATGGCGGGCTTTTGGGTGCAAGCTCAATAAACCACATATTTTGTTTTATGTAAAAACTCTTTTAAAAATTGTAGATTATTTTACAACAAAAACGAAATCTGCATTGGGATTCTTATCTTTCAATACGGAACGTGCTTGGATGCGTTTCTTATGTACCCAGACAACACACCAAATCCCAGAGATATCCACAGAATATCTTTTGTGGATATCCAATATATCCACAGGATATCAGAAATATTCCGTGGATCTAATATGGATATCCAAATGTCCGTCTATATCCAGAATATAGAAGATATCCTATTGGATATCCAGCAAAATATCTAATGGGTATCTTCCAGACAATACAAGAAATCCCAGATATATCCACAGAGTATATTTTGTGGATATCCAATATGGATATCCAACCAAATGTCCGTATATATCCCAAGATATAGAAGAATTCGGATATTCAGCAAAATATTTTATGGGTATCTTTAGTACCAACCAATGATTATTGAATAACGTCGAAAAAAAATAGCAGAGAAAAAATATTTTCAACACTCTGCCTTTGATTTTGCTCACTAAAGAGAAAGTTATCCTTATCAGGACTCTTCAGCAATAAATGGAAATTCTCGACTCCAATCTCTAATGGAGTCTGATTGGGAAATCAATTTCGATCGAACTCAATTACGGCGGGTTGATCTAATGGTATCGCCATCTATACTTAGTAAGCAAACTCAAAAATTACATCTAGTGGATATCCACCATGGTTTGCGTTCTCGCCTAGACTTTGATATATTTAGTGGATGTCCATGGGATATTGAATACACCTTAAAAAATATAATTTTAAATATCTGAACGGTACTATTAGCCACAATGGCGAGCACAATGGCGTAATTTTTTAATAATTTGCTATATAATTACTATTATTTATGGACATTTGCATGTCTATAAATTACATCTCATGGATATAAAATAGATATCCACCATATGGACATTCAGTGGATATTGGGATGTCCAGTAGATATCCAGAGGATTTGGTGTGCTGTCTGGGTAGGTAATATCTCTAGGTAATGTCCAGCAGCCTTAAACAATTAATGAAGGAATTTTTTTTAACTGGTAGAATTCGGACGCATACCAACAGACTCTTCTTCCGAGACTCTTGGATGGTTAGTCACTTCCTGGCAGTTATTCTACCAATGCATAGCCGTGGTTATATAGATTGTTCACCCCCAAAAATAAATAAGATGTACGAAACGCGGCCATATTACCTGGCCAAAAAAAGTAAATTTCGTTCTAGCAATAAAAACTTTCAAATTTCAATCATCTCTAAATCCCTTATTACATATATAGCATTCAAAATGTTATTAAAAAAAGTTGTTTGTTTTTTTAATATCTATCGAATGGCTCAAATAATTTTTTTAAATATAAAAATTTTGTTCTAACAATAAAAACTCTAAGGGGTCTATTCTGTAACAATTCCTTTACATTTAACGGCCTTTAAAAATATTGGCGGCCTATAAAAATATGTTCGTATTCATTAATTTACTTCTGTCATTATTTAAACAGATTTCTTTAAGATAGTCCTCTAATGTATTTTAAAGATCCGTTTAAATAATGACAGAAGTAAAGAAGAAAATATTTTTAAATGCCGTTAAATATAAAGGAATTGTTACAGAATAGACCCCTAAATCCGTTATTCCTATTTAACATTTAAACCGGTATTTAAAAAAGTTGTTTGTTGAATGGCTTAAATAAATTTTAGAAAAAACAAATTTCGTTCTAACAATAAAAATTTTAACTCTCTCTAAATCCCCAATTGTTGGGTAAAGTAGATCATTTTAACACTTGCTGTGATTGCAAAAAATGTAACTTTATATATGTCAATATTAGCAAAACAGATTTATTTACATTTACAAATAAAGAAAATTGAAGTCAGTAACGAACGAACCTACAGTCCATTTGGCGATTATCACAGAAACAAGGACGTAAATTTGAAATTTGGCCATTGCCGATTCGACTCATATAGTTTTGCACTCTACTCGACATGTATTATTATTATTATTATTATTATTATTATTAAAAATAAATTGATTTATTTTTTAATACAGTACTTAATACTTACGTGTTTTTATTACTCATTGTTTTTTAAACTTCCACTCATAATAATCACTTTACATATGTTCAGCAGAAGGAGCTAGGTAGGTACTTTTATATTATGTACCTAAACAGAACCAGTCATAGATAAGTTCATTCACATTTAATAAACACCACATGCACCACATCCTGTTGATCTGAATAAAGTCATGAAATAACAACTATTTAGGCAATTTTCTCAGTGCCTTATATTAAATTTTAGTGATAATCCAAATACAAAAATATTTATAAAGTATGTGTCACAGTGTATTATTAATTTTACAACAAAAAGTAATCCTTTATAAAAATAATACTTGTAGAGAAAATAAGATTTCCTACCATATAAGAATTTTAGATCATCAGAATATTAATAAATTAATAGAACAAGAAAATTTATAAAGAGAAAAGTACAATTATTTATTATTTAAAGCAAAATGTTTTTAAGAAAGTTATAATTCAAAAATAAAGCCTCAAAATAAATTTTCAATTCAACCAATTTGTCCATTTTAAATAATTCTAGGTAGTTCCAGGATGTATTTGTTATGGCTGAATTTATTATTAAAGTATGCTATGACACGTGTCCAAAGAATTCTCGAAATCGCGACGTTCAGACTGGGGCGCTTAAGTAGCTATCTTAGAATATAAAGTAGTTAGGAAGGATATGGTTACGCCAGTAAGGTTACGGGATGGTTATCCAAGATGGCTACTTGTCATTAGTATTTACCATTGGTGTATTCGTATTTATATTGTTTGAAAATATAATATTTTTATTAGATTAAAAATTCAATAAAACAAAGTCTTTTCAAAAGTAGATGATTATATTTCAGGATTTTTACAATTTACCAACATTATTTTTAATGATTTTGACCTCCGAGCAATTACTACTAGGGGGAGCCTGAAACGAATTTATAGGCGATTGTTGTGTTGGCAACATCTTTAGAGGAACTGAGGAAGCGGGCAGATATATAAGGGACATAAAGATTGGAAACGCAACGACCGCAGCAACGATGGCGTCATCTAGCGTCTCAGATGTTTACTACAGGTTTACGTCGTTTGTAGAGAGACCAGTGTTGCCAAATATTTTTTTTGAGAGATCGTATAAGTAGAGTAGAAAAATGGTATTTGGACAAAAAAAAAATGTACAATAGATACATGCATAGCATAATATAACTTAAATGGAATGAAAAAAAAAAGCTTTGACATGATAATTTATTTATCTATTTATGAAAATGTTTACAACGAAAAAAAAATTAAAGAATATACATGAAACTTTAAATTAACACATTTAAGGCATTTCTTTATAAGCTTACTACAACATACTTGGTTACAGTATTGTGGTTACTGTGGTGACATTACGCATACCATGGTTTCCCTATTATTGAATGTCATATGTCAAATTTAATTTAAGTTTGGGGATTTCTAAACGAAATTTGTATTTTAGAAATTTTAGGATGTTTTGACTTTGTTATTTTTTATTATAGTATGTTCTAGTAAGCTTATAAATAAAGGCATTTCTTTATAAGCTTAAAACGACATACTTCGTAACAGCGTTGTGGTTACTCTGATGACGTCAGACATACCGTGGTAACTCGTAGCACTTGTCGTTGTCACATGTCAAATTGGGGATTTGTTTACTTTGTTTTTGTTCAGATAAATAAAAGTGTTTTTGTCACAGACGTCATTTGGTTTTCGTTCTTTTGTTATTTATTTAAATATGCCTCCTCCAACAAAAGGAAGAAAAAAATTAATAAGTGTTATTTGTGATGAAATAACAATGATAAATACTTGTGCCAGTAGTCCCATATTTTCATCTTTATATTTCAATATAAATAACAGTATCCAGTGGCCATCAACATCGCTCTCGTGAAGAGTTATTTCAGTGCCCTGTATTTCAAATATAATTTCTTTCATAGTAAATAGAGTTTTCTTTGGTAAATACAAAAATGCCCAACCCAAATATACAAAATGAATAATATAACCCGTAACCACAGAAAAATGTATCTAATTTAATATCTTTACAATACTTTGCGCATGCTCGATATGTTTAAATGTGGACCTTATTGACCTTACCACACACCTTACCCCTAAAAACATCATGGTTAGTAGTAGTTACGTATTTTGGTAACGTATGACGTCATGGAAGTAACCAAACCGTTTAAAGAATTGCTTTGGTTACATAAGTATGTTCTAGTAAGTTATGGTAAGCTTATAAAGAAATGCCTTAAATGCCTCGTTAGATGTAGCTACATATGCTTTGGTAACATGTAACCAAAGCAGAGTAACCAAACGTTATAAAGAAATGCTCTGGTTACAGAAGTATGTTCTGGTAAGCTTATAAAGAAATGCCTTTAATGTAATCTGTGACTGTCACTTGAAAGTTAAATTTTGCATGCAAGCTTTCTTATGCCGTGATAGTCGGTGTAGAAAATTACCATGGTCAAAATCACGATAAGTCAGAACGAAAATGACCACAAAGCACATAGAGGTTCCACGTGAATGACCAAGGTCAAAACCGACAACTGACATTTTTTATGCTATTTGCTCCAAACTCTAGATGGGGCTACTGGTGAAATTCTGATTTCTTACTCCATTTTTAAGCTTTATGGGAGAAAAACTTAACCAAAGACTCCAAAGATGTGACGTGTATTTATTTATGTTTTTGGTTAGTCTCATTTTTCCGTCTGATTTTAGTGATTTTTTGTTGGCTTTGGTTTCTGTTTATAGTTTCGTCTTAGTTATTTGCAAAATTGTGATGTTTCGCTTTTCTATTTCCTACTGTGTTTTGCAATAATTTTGGTGCTACCTGTGGGTGCTACGTTGAAAACTTCGAGAAAAACTTCATTGATTCACCATGCATATGCATCATAAAAAGACAAACGGGTATAACAACTAATTGAAAATCAATTTATCACTGGACTAGATTCCGAAATCATTTTTCACATAAGAGAGTAATACACAAAGCAGTGGAGTAATACCACCATGTGTATTTGGAAGGAAAATACCTATTTATCATTGAATGAATAGTTAAAAGGATTCACCTTTTAATACAATACCTATATTACATTTGTCCTCGGTTTAAAAGACATTTATAAAATATATTATTTTAGTGTTAATAAAATGTAATATCCTAGTCTCTACTTCACATTTAAATTATTGATAGGTATTTTAAACATTTGAGATTGTATACCTATTTGCTGCAAGTAAGTATTCGTTAAATATGTATTATTATTTGTATTTATTTTTATCTAATATTTATTTAAGTTATTAATAAACATATTTTAAGAATGTTCTATTTTATTATTTATTGATATATCTTATATTTATTTAATAATAATATGCAGAACCAACTCTCCACAACTCTCCCCTGCTTATAATAAATTAATTCCTCAAATTTGGTATAATCGACCTAAATTATTTTGTAAAATAAAAGTTTCGAACTTACTAGTTCCATACTTTATTTTATAAAATAATTTATGTGGAAATTATTTAAAATTTAATTTAAAACTACTACCTACTCCTAAAAATTACAATTTGAATTTACCGCCATCCGTCAATTGTCATTTTAGTTCCAGCTCCAAACACAAGGTGGCGCTAATTTGGTTTAAAAGTTTAACATTGGCGTGGGGTCTCTAGAAGATACGTGCTTTGTGAAAATGACTGCCTTCAGAAGTTACAAACGGCCTATGAATCTTTGCAGGTAGTTTTTGATTTTTATTGTTTTATATTCTGAAGTTGTTGCAGATGTTTAAATAAACCTAAACTAAAAAAGTGAAGATTATATTTTTACGTACGATCTCACTGATGCAATCGTACATCGTACAGAGACTTAAAAAATCGTATAAATCCGAATTAGGCATTCCAAACAAATGAATTACCAGTGGGCAGGTTTGGTATATCTAAGGGTGGCGACATATGGTGTATTCTATCTACTTTACGTAAAATCATGAATAATGGATTACATTTAAATATTTTATGTCAAACACAATAAAAATAATATTTAAAAAACCTACCTATACATTTCTTCATAAATTGGCAGGCTTGGCGAGTACTACTTCAAATAAAAATAGCGTTCAAGTTGCAAGACTATGTCGCTACCCCCTTAAATATACAAGAATTTCCCACTGGCACCTATTGTTTGACAGGTCGTTGGAATGCCTAATTAGGCATTCCAAACAAATGAATTACCAGTGGGCAGGTTTGGTATATCTAAGGGTGGCGACATATGGTGTATTCTATCTACTTTACGAAAAATCATGAATAATGGATTACATTTAAATATTTTATGTCAAACACAATAAAAATAATATTTAAAAAACCAATCTATACATTTCTTCATAAATTGGCAGGCTTGGCGAGTACTACTTCGAATAAAAATAGCGTTCAAGTTGCAAGACTATGTCGCTACCCCCTTAAATATACAAGAATTTCCCACTGGCACCTATTGTTTGACAGGTCGTTGGAATGCCTAATTAAATCGTACGGTTAGCAACACTGAGACAGATAGTCGACGTGGACAGCAGTGGACAGTTTGTAAATATAAATGTCAGTTTTATGTATATCGAAGAATCCTGAATTTAAATTTTAAATTTTGAGTTCATGATTGTGTTATCCTCTAGATGAACCAAGCGAAATAGTTGTGGCTGTTTTTGTGTGAAATTTAAGGACAATAATTATATTTTGTAATATTACGATAAGTCGGAGAACGTATTGCATTAGTAACACATGCCACATGAACAAATTTTACAATTCCAATGTGGCGTTCTTTAATTAACCAAAGTAGGTAAGATCTATTCATGTAAGTAACACAAATAGTAATCAAATTTTGTCACAAAGTAGGTGCTTATGTTTTATTTATTGGTTTTAGAACAAGAAAATGGCTTCAAAACGTTAGAAAGAAGATATGATATAGGAAGAAAAATATCTGAATTCCCATTATTGAATTTGCACTCAACATTTTTAAATAAGATGCCAAAATAAAAACAAAAATGCAGTGTTACAAATAACAATCAAAAATTAAAAAATATTTGTCATGAATATGATTTACAATAAGTAATCGGTAATAGACTGTAAGTGTAGTATTCTTTTTAATAAATAATTTAGCGTAATTACATTGTTTAAATTTATTTACAAGAACATGAGAGTGCAGTCGATATTTATGCAATCTTTATTATCAGGTTTTTAATTTCCCGCTGCGTTGATATCTTTGAATATAAATACTCAGGAAGGAGGAATCCCAAACGACCTTGGAATCGCGATGGTATCTAATTTTGACAGTGAACTAGACGAATATGGCGAGAAGTGTTTCCGGTCTACCAGTGACGTACTGTGATAAGGGTGCGTAGAAAAGAGAATAATAAATTCTTATTTGCATATAATCTAAACTTACGGATTTCTCTCATTTTAACGAATAGCTATTTTCTTGCGAGAAGTTTGCATTTTTTTTTTAATTAATCATCATAATGTGAATTAATTTTACTTTAAAATTGCATGTCGGGTGGGATGAATATAAGAAAATATTTTCGGTATAAATTATAGAGGAATATTTCATTTTTGAAAAATCAATGCAATAATTGTATTAATAAAAGAAATTTTGACATTTTTTACGTCTTTATTATGACAATATTTTTATTAATTTAAATTTTACAAATTGTATAAATTTTACAAAAACAGTATGTCGTGTTTATTAAGCTTTGAAAATTAAATGTTTTGTAGATGCCTTAAAAATAGTACATTTGTTCAACAAAAGTGGATATGATGGCCATATCGCACGAAGGCGAAATTTGAGCACAACGCCGTAGGCATGTATTTGTGTTTTTAATTATATTATGCCAGCCTGAGTACATAAAAAACTTCCTAATATCGAAGAGAAGATCTGTTCATTTTATTACATAATATTAGTAATATTTTTTGCTGGACTTAAATTTTGCATAAGTTGGTATAACACCTTTGCATGAAAGGAACATATAAAGTAATAACGATTCTGTGAGTGCAAAATAGATTATTTTTAAATGTACATTCAAATTTGCTCGCAGGAATTTCAATTTTGGTAAAAGGCAACGCATTATTTATATGTTGTTCTAATAATAAATTTTTTTGTTTTAACTCACAAACCATAGATTGCAAAGTTGTTTTTTTTGCTGCCATGTTACCTTTTGTAGTTTTCTTATTTTATTAGTTTTCAAAACATTTTCCTCCTGCAGTTCAGTAATTTTCCTCTTCAGAATTTTTTTTCGAGGAGTATCCTCATCTGAACTCTTCAGAGTTGAGGAAATACCTGGAACAGGAGAAGAACACTGAAGTGGCCTAGAATGTCCTGGAACGGCCAATAAATCTATTTCCTGAAGAACCTTTCTTTGTTTTACAGCCTGAAAATTTGGCACATCTACAGGAATTCTTACTTCAGGATTGTAAGTTCTCACCTGTATATAAATAAAAAAAAAACAAAACAAACATATTTATATATTTTAGGACTATTTAGTTCAGGGTTTGAAAAAACTAAGAATTAAAAAATATATAAGTAGGTTTTTAGATTTTTTAAGGTTTTTAGTTCATATACTATATGTCAAAAGTTATTATTAATAAAATTATACAAAAAATGCAAGCAAATAATTTTATATTAAAAAAAAAATCACATTCTACAAAAAAGTGAAAAATAAATAAATGTTTTTTTTTATTTTTTAAATTGTCACTATAATTAATATCAATATCAAAAAGAATTGATAAAATGTTTGCATTTGTTTTTGTATAATTTTTACACCCTCTCTCCCTAGAGTTGATTAGTAAAATTGTGAATTCATATTATTTATTTTATAAAACTTAAAATTGCAGAATTTTCACTTTTAGGTTTTTAAAAAAACCTAAAAACCTAGGTTCAAAAAACCGGTACATGATGATATAGTTAGAAAAGGATTTATTTACTTACATACTTCAACCGGACCACTTTTATTGTTGGAACGGCTGTTGGTAGAAGTCTTATTCTCAGTTTTGAAGTTCGGTCAAAACAATCCGCTTTAAAATGGCGTGAACACAAAAAATTTAGAGATTTTGGCTCACAATTTGTTTCTTGCAAGAAATCAAGCCATAAATTTCTTTTTTGAGAATCTTTATGAAATCTGAAAATTGTTTACCTGGGATTAATTTATATAATTTGTAAATCTAGAATCTTTAAGAAATCTGAAAACTGTTTACTTGCAATCAATTTATAAATCAAAATTGAGCAATAATTTATTCATTTTAACAACCACATAAATATCTTAAAATTGCCTGAAAGATTTGTGTAAATAGAATATGTATATGTACCCTATAAACCATGAGACTACGCCTATGAGCACAGTTGATCACATACATACTTACCATGTTTGTTTACAAATTTAAAACATTAAAAATTTAAAAAAATATCTGATGTGGTTGATAATTGAGAGAATAAAATACTTGCTTATGAAATGTAGTCCCTTCTTTTAGCTGTGCTGCTGTATCCACAAGAGCAACAACTGACCATATTGTAATGTTTGTCTTTTAACGCGAAAAACTTAAAATTAACACTAATACTGACTAAATACTAACACACTAAACACTTTTTAAGAAGGTATACAAAACATACGTTTGATAAATTTTAAATTAACACATAAAATATCCAAATTATTAACAAATTTTAATCACTAAAATTAGGAACCAATTTTAGACACAATTTATCATATGATGATGAGCACAGAACACTTACTCATGATGAGTCATCCATAGTACAACATGGCTACCACTTCCGTCAGATTGATTAGATTAACGCAGACATAGCATGCTCCTTCCTGATTATTTATATTCAAAGGTTGATATCGATGAAAGCGCCACATAGTGGGTCAGATGTTAACTACGATAAAGCTGGTCGTTGTTAGGCATTGGCTTCTTATGGGCGTTTCCTATCTTTATCTCCCTTATCTCTGGAAGCGGGCACAAGGGAAAAGGTAAAAACCCCTCTGGTTCAGTGGCGTATCATTTCTCCGTAAGAACACACATTGTCCAAACTTTTTAATTGTAAAAAACTAAAAAATTCGCTAATTTTACTATTTTTAAAATGTATACCATCTTATGTGTCTAATACAGGAAATAAAACAAAATCACTGTAAAGGTCTAATTTTTTTCAATTAAAGAATAAAACCTCAAAATCAATACATCAATTTTATTATAAATATATACAAGAAAGATTAGTTTCGACCAGGGGCGGTTTTTCCATTTGTTTATTTGTGCAGTGAACACCCAGTTCAATTTCATAAAAACACATTATTTTAAAATTACATAAATAACATAAAAATATAAGTAAATTTAATTTTAATATTTTTATTTTCATACGTGTTAATCTATATTTTTTGGTACATCATTGTCCTCTAGCTGATCGCATCTCTGTGGCACAGTATACCTAAAACTTAAGCTTTAATTCATCCTACAGTGAGCTGATTAAATTTTGGGCATAGTCTGAACATCTAGGGAGGGTCGTTATGTTATTTACGCTTGGAGAAGAAAATTCTTCAAATAAAAGTTGCTTATGATAACATTTTCTATAATTCTTGTTTTATGAATAATTTTCCTAAAATGGTTTGTATTCGTAAAATTCAACAAAAAATGCAAAAATAAATTTTTAAGAAAATTGTTCAAATAAACATACAAAATGTTATTATTGCTATTAAAATGTTTCATTCAATAAGAAAATTGTTACGTTTAACATAGAGGATAAAAGGACAACATATTTGAGATTAAATTCAACTACTACTACTATTTGTAATGAGAACGTGCAATTTTAACATGATTAAAACATTTTGTACGTTCCCACAAGTAGGAACAATTAATAGCCTAACTAGTAGGCAGAGATAAATAGACTGTATGTCTTTCAAAATTGTTCTATTAAATAATAGTTTAAAAAAATGAATAAAAAATAATAAAATGGTTAAGAAAAAACGATTGAGGAAAATCACTTACCCAAACTACATCTAGGGGTGACGTGAGAACTCTCCTTAATTCCGGTATCCAAGGGATGATCCAGGCTTTCTTCCTACCACAGGTTTTTATTCTAATTTTACAGATAAGAACATTTTGCAGCAAAAATTTAAAGTTTACCGGTTCTCTATACGGTTTATTTCGCACTGACCTTTTCAAAGGTCTTTTCATCGTACGAATCTACAATCGTGATTCGGTTTCAAAATACGGTTAAATATATTTGAACCTACTAATAGGCAACTCAAATTACACGGGAATGGATGCAGTTGTTTAATAAATTACAAATAAAAATTTGAAATGATTAGGATTCAACACATTTATTATTTATTATACATTTTATGTAAACAATTCTCTATAGCTGTACACATTAAACTTAATTTTTATATAGGTATAATATATTCATATCTTGCTGGGTATCGAACTGACAGTTTCGTGAATAGCTTTTGCCACATAATGCACGTTGCTGGGATTCAATCCAGCCATACTGATTCGTCCGGAACACAATAAGTAAACGTGGTGCTTTTTGACCATATGCTCAGACTGAATCTCTGAAAATAAAACAATTGATCACAAAAAAATTGTACGATATCGAACAGACCATAGAAGTGAAACTTCCTAGATGAATTCGATCTGAAATAAATAATGCGAGGGGTAAATCATTCCTAAAATACTGATAAGTTTTTACACGGAATCACTACAAATTTTCTCGACAATTCCGAAATCACCATCTAAAATTATGATCGAAATCATCGCAGAAATCACTTCGAAATCAATTCCTTACTTGAAAACGTAAATGCAGCAACTTGTGGGTCAAAATACAAGGGGATAGTTAAACATTTTTAAGAGATTCCCCACATACGGGTACGCTGTAACCTTCGAAATAATGTATTTAAATTTTTTTAAATTTATTTAAATTTATGTAAATTTATTTTTATTCATTTCATTTGAATAAAGAAAATTTCCTGTTCGTATAGTCTATTTTTATGTATGAGAGAGCAATAAAACAGCATTTATAATGCAACACTTAGTACGGTCATTTTAAATATTTTTACAGAATAATCTAAATATTTCCTAAAATTGTAATAAATGTACCTGAGCTATTACAAGTTTTGGGTCTTTTATTGGTCCTTTATAAACATAAGCTGTACAGAACAATAGAAAAAGGTTTGGACAAGCCAAAAGCTATGTGTATTAAAGATTATTTTCAATAAGTACCTATTTGCCAATTTTGTTTTATTTTAATTCCAAGAATTTCTTACAGTAATCGAATTATAAGTAGATAAATACCTTCCCAACAAATTTCACCGAAAATGCGATTATAGGTTTTCCATTTAGTAAGGAGGTCCAAGTTGTGTATTCTTGACAGTTTACTACATTTCGTTTAGTTGCAACTTGCAAGGTGCAGTGTGAATTCTAGTGTGATCATGGAAAATTTGGAAGGACCGCGTAAACGACAAAAAATCGGTCCTTTAACAGTTAATTGAAAAAACATTAATATTTAATTGTTTTAAATCATTTACAGACAAACATTTATGTAAAAGTGTTGATGACACAGTGGAATTAGTTAGTAGTACGCTTGGTGTTGGAATTAGTAGTACGCTTGGTGTTGGGAAATCTACGATTTACAGAGTTGTTAAAGAAGAGAAATGTGGCGAGTTTCAAGCAGCACGTAAAGCTCCAAGAAAACCAAAATTTCAATTAGAAAATCTTTTAAAAGAAAGACTTCGAAGGAAAGTGCATGCGTTCTTCTTTAGAAAAAAATTTCCGACAGTAGACAAAGTTCTTGCCACGGTTCGAGATGATAAGGATTACCCTGAAATGAGTCAAAGCACACTATGGAAACTTTTAAAAGAAATAGGTTTTCTATGGAAAAAGCATTCCAGAAAGTCTATTTTAATAGAAAGAAGCGATATTGTAGTATGGAGAAGAAATTACCTAAGGACTATAAAAGAAATGAGAAACCAAAGAAGAAATATATTTTATTTAGATGAAACATGGATCAACGAGGGACATAAACCAAATAAATTTTGGCAAGATGAAACTGTTACAAGTCGAAGACAGGCTTTTTTAAATAATTTATTTACTGGTTTAAATCCACCATCAGGAAAGGGGCGCAGACTGATAATAATACACATCGGTAGTTCAAACGGTTTTGTTAAAGGTGGTTTATTGACTTTTGAATCTACTCGTACCGGTGACTACCATGAGGACATGAATATCTTTAAAGAGTGGTTCGAACAAATTATAGATCTTCTTCCTCAGAACTGTATAATAGTAATGGATAATGCAAGTTATCACTCGAGACTTATAGAAAAAATGCCCACAACCAAGTGGTTAAAAAAAGATTTACAGAATTGTCTAAATTCAAAGAATATTAAGTTCCATCCCGGTTCTGTGAGAAAAGAACTGTATCATTTGTGTTCCCTTCATAAAGAGAAATTCAAAAAATATGAAATTGATGAAATTGCAAAAAAATCGTGGGATGACGGTGATTAGATCACCACCATATCATTGCGAAGTAAACCCGATTGAACTGATATGGGCACAGATAAAGGGAGAAGTTTCAAGAAAAAATAATTCTTTTAAGATGAGTGATGTTAAACAGTTGTTTTTGGAGGCTGTAAATAATGTGAAGCCTGAAAACTGGGAAAAGGCAGTAAATCATACGATTAAAGAAGAAAAGAAAATGTGGAAGTTGGACAATATTACTGATAAAATGATCGAGCCACTCATTGTAAATATTGGTTGCGACAGTTTATCTTCTGATTTCGATTCTGATTTGGATTTGTAGGTAAGAAGTAGTTTTTATATTAAAATTATTATTTATGAACGTAACGTTGTTTAAAAGTCAAAGTTTAAACCCCTATACCTACATAACCCGTTTGACACAATGTTCTTAACATACCTTGTGGAAAAATAAAACATTTTAGAAAAAATTGCACTTTTTTACCTTCAGCTATTTATAAGTAATAAGCAGGTTAATTAGGTGAAAATATAAGTGTATACTCGAGGAATAACTTCAAAAAATATTTTAACTGTCTACTAAAAGAAGTGATACGCCTATGGATTACGAACACTTTATTATTTTAATACTCTCTCATACATAAAAATAGACTATAGAATTTTATATAAATAAAATTTTTTCTTGGTTTAATCGGTCAAATTTTTTTATTTTATATTGTTTAGCACACTACATATGTTTCGGAAAATACAATTTTTTCATCTTCAGGTGCAGTCAATTTATAGATATTATGGGGACGAATTCAAACGGTTTAAAAAAATTTAAAATAATAAAACGCCATCTTTCTATTTCACATCGTGTAAGATGTATTCGAAATAATAATTTGGTTTAAGACGATAAAGTGGGAAAACAAAAAGATGAGTTTTTAGAAAGTTGAAAATTTCCAGTGGCGTTACAGCTAAGGATTAAAAAGCTTACAATTATTTTATAATATTAAAATAAACGTTTGATAAGTCTTTTATGTTTGTTTTATTATTTACAGAGTTGTTATTTTTTTAATATGTATCATCTCAAGGATTGTTCTTTTGTTGAGATTAGGTTCATTTTCGAGAATTCTTACATTTTCAAAATCGAGAGAGTGCAAATTTTCTAACGCATGTTTAGTTAGGGCAGTGGAATTTGCATTATAAGTTGCGATATTATTTTTATGGTTTGACCGATTAAACCAAGAAAAATTTTTATTTATTTAATATTCATTTTATGTTTTTTTATTACTTATTCTCTTTATTTTTATTTATTTTTTAAAACTTGGTAAGTATATTTATTTATTAAATAAAACATAAGAACTATAAAAATAACAAAATACCTAAATAAAATCGAAACGTTTGTGTTACCCTGGTCACGACTTTATTTGTTCTATCTTAAACTTTAACTTCTTCCTAGACTCGATGGATGATGGTGCTGTCGCTCCCGTAACTTGTAGACCGTTCATGTCGCGTTACCAGTTGAACTCAAGTTCTGGGCATGTCATCGCGTTGCAATATTCATTTATTTTAATTCGTTTTTATTTATTTATTTATTGATTTTTATTATTTTATTTTTATTAATTTGATTTTTATTAATTTGATTTTTATTAATTTATATTAATTTTTATTAATTTTTATTAATTTTTATTAATTTTTATTAATTTTTATTAATTTTTATTAATTTTTATTAATTTTTATTAATTTTTATTAATTTTTATTAATTTTTATTAATTTTTATTAATTTTTATTAATTTTTATTAATTTTTATTAACTTTTATTAATTTTTATTAATTTTTATTAATTTTTATTAATTTTTATTAATTTTTATTAATTTTTATGAATTTTTATTAATTTTTATTAATTTTTATTAATTTTTATTAATTTTTATTAATTTTTATTAATTTTTATTAATTTTTATTAATTTTTATTAATTTTTATTAATTTTTATTAATTTTTATTAATTTTTATTAATTTTTATTAATTTTTATTAATTTTTATTAATTTTTATTAATTTTTATTAATTTTTATTAATTTTTATTAATTTTTATTAATTTTTATTAATTTTTATTAATTTTTATTAATTTTTATTAATTTTTATTAATTTTTATTAATTTTTATTAATTTTTATTAATTTTAATTTATTTAATTTATCGAGACATCGAGATTTGTCGTTGTCAAGGTATCGGGATATCAATTTTTTTTTTTTATAAATTCATTGCTCATATTTTTCATACCAGGGTGAACCATAAGAAGTTTCACGTCAAAATATTCCAAAAAAGTGATAAAAATACTGCCCCACAATATAGGAAAACCAACATTAGAATAAAATTGAAATAAACTTTCTTGAAATTCACTATCAATCAAATTTTCTACCAGCACTTACCATTTAGACCTGTATATGAAAACATGCCTATGTGTTTAGTAAGATGGCTCCAATTCCCGGGAGTATCAAGTTGTTCTAAAGCCTCTCTTAATTGCTTTCTCATATCGATAATTCTTGAAGACATAGTTTTAATGTGATCCTCCCTAAAATAAATAAAAATTATTGCTAATGATTTGTCAAATGTACTAAACATAGTAAAAAATAATCCAACAACACAAAAATTGTACAAAAAAAAAGAAAGAAAAAGTACTTAATTATTCTGAAATTGTAGTTTATTTCTTAACTTCACTTTTTTGTATATTGCTTCTAAAATTGCAGTAAAAGAATATGAAACATACCATTGGCTCAATAACTCTGGGTTAGTGAGAACATATTCGACTATTCTAGCACCATGAGATGGAGGACTTGAGTACATTCCTCTTACTATGAGAGTAAACTGTGACTTCGTGGCAGGTATTACTTCTGGATCGTTAACAACTACGGTTAAGTTTCCAACACGTTCATCTAAAATCATTATTATTTAATCACAATTTTGATGCAAGCAAAACATTTTTTCAAATAAGTTTTTAAAAGACTCAAAAATAAGATATAGAATTACAAAATCTTAATCCGGTTCTGGACTTGTGAACCAAAAGTTAAACGAATTAATAGGTTTGTTCCAAACGCGCGGAAACGGTAATATTACGGTACAAATCATGCGCTTTACACAAAAATTGTATACAGCGCATGATTTTTACAGAAATATTATCGTTTTTGCGCGTTTTTTTTATGAATATATCATTTTTTTTAATGATTTATTTTAATGCACTTACTATAGAGTCCAAAATTTTTGGCAAAACTCTGAGCACAGAATAATTCAAAGCCCAGTGAAGCGAACCTTCACACTGCAAATGCATCCTTGGTCAGGTTCCCGGAAGCGAAACCTTGATAAGCGCAGTCAAAGAATGGAAATAATGTTCGTTCTTTCATAATGTCTATAATTTGGTCCCATTGTTCGGGAGTAGGATCAGTTCCTGTTGAAAAAACAGTTGGTGAACAAATACCGGTGTTACTTCCGAATATTTCTTTGGTAAAAATGTTCTGTAGCATATGTCGCTGGTGTTAGAAGAATTGGGTTCTTTTGTAGAAATAACTAACGAGTCATAGGTAGTAGAAAAAGAAGTGTTTTTTATTTACTATTTTCACTGAAGTAAATACATAATGGTTGATTCCATTTATATATAATAATTTTCTTATCTTCACTAAACACTTTTAAATATTTACAATTTTAGTTCATCACAATTTGATTAATACAGTTGATTTTTTAGTTACCAACTTGAAAACATTTGTTTGTAGAATTTCTTATGCCATGATAATTGTAGAAGATATAACTTGCACCAGAAAATAAACTGCATTAAACGCTTGTAAGAATGTAGAAAGTAACGTGCCGTCGGCAGAAAGCACCTGAACGCGATGATGGCAAAAGGACAACTGAATCGTTAGTGGCAATAAGACAACTGAATTGGTGGCAATAAGACAACTGAACTGAATGCCGTTCGCGTCGAGCTCACCCTAATATATACTGTTGGGACGAAATGAGTGTCCGGGCCATAGTTGACGCACCTATTCGGTTTCAACCAATGAAAACATCATGACATAATGAAATACGTCATTTGTGTTTCGTCAACTATGCGCCGGACACTCATTTTGTTCCACTGCACAGCTGTGCACACAGGTGTTCGACGTTCGGTATTCTGAGAAAAATGCTATTTATAGTTTTATGACTTCACATTATATTAGGGTAAAAAGCAGTCGAACTATTTGAGAATTGTTTATTTATTTAGTAGATGTAAAATATTAATTTGTTGATGTTTTTACTGGTGAAATTGTAGAATTTAACCAGTTGGTAATAAGTTTGTTTAATAAATTTTAAAAATTTAATATAAAGAGATCTTTGTTTATACTTAAAATGTTTAATTGCAAAACTCACAATAAAAAGATACAATTTTTCGTCGATACAAATAGAACAACTTAGATATAACATTCAAAAGTATTAGAACGAGACTCCAGAATAATAGTTACAGGGTGGCGCAAAATGAACGTTATGATTTGAAGGCTTTACAACTTTTTTATTTATAAATTTATTTTGTCTTTTGTTTCAGAAATTTGTAAAGAAGGCTTAGCAAATTTAAAATGGAGTAATAGAACAAAGGGCGAAAATCATCGAATTTTATTTTTCAAGCGGAAAGTCAGTTATTCTGACGCAGCGTGCGTATCGCCGACATTTTATTGTGCGGCTTGGACCCTCAGTGTCAACAATAATTCGCTTGGTTGCAAATTTTTAGCAGCAAGGTTCAGTATAAGGAACCGTCCTGGGGGTCAATTCTCGACTCGTAGGAATATTTTCCTATAGGAATTTTTGACATTTTTATATACATTTAAAATTTATGACATTTTCCTACATATAGGAAAGTGTCACAAATTTCTATAGGAAAATATTTCTACGAGTCGAGAATCGACCCCCTGGTAACGGAAGACCACTTACAGCGCGCACCGGCGAAAATATTGAACGTGTACGGGAGAGCATGGAAGAGAGTCCTGAAACATCGATCTTCGGTGATATTATTTCGCGCAGAAGCGACTCTAATTGGCCACCGCGCTCGCCGGATTTGACCGCTCCAGACTTTTTTCTTTGGGGCTATTTGAAAGAAAAAGCCTACGTTAATAAGTCACAAACCATCCCTCAACTAAAGGATAACATTTGCAATGAAATCCGTGCCATAACACCTGAGATCTTGCGAAAAGTCATGGAACATGCGTTGGAAAGAGTACGACTTTGTGAAGCAGAAAATGGGCGACATTTGCGAGACGTAGTTTTTCACGCTAAGGCTAAAATTATTTCCCATTTATAGGCTACATTTTCATAGAACAATGTTGAAAATTTATTTAAAAATAAAAAGTTACAAAGCATTTAAATTATAATGTTCATTTTGCGCCACCCTGTAGTGTAGAAACGAAAGCATGCGTCGGGTCCTTTAATGTAGCGGTAGACAATTATTCATTGACAGTTGACGTTATTTCCACTTAGGCTTACGATGGGAATCAAATTTGCACACTGAGAAAAAGATTGAAATAAAAATGAATATATAATGCGCTGCAAAGTATAATAATAATAAAATGTACAAGGTCGACAATAATAGCAGTTAATATTGCCTTTAGTCTAGAGCACCACCAATTACTATTTATAAGCTTTGATTTTGATGAGCAACTTTTCTGTAAATAATATTCAATTCTTTTGTTTTATGTACTATCAGTTAAATAAATTTTTGTTTTTCATTTATTATATACCTTAGAAACTTTTTCCTACGTGCACTGTGACTTATAAATTGACTCAATTCTCAATTTTAAACTAAAATAATCTAGTTAGTATCATTTTTAATGTTTTCTACATAAATAGTGTATTTTTGGAAGTACATTTTTATAATTCATCTACTTTGTTAAAAACAGTTCGTCAATATAAAATTTTTCTGAATTTTAGAAAAATTTATAGTTTGTTTCAACAAGTCGATGTATTTCAGTAACACCCGGTATACAAGAACAGTATTGTGTTGTGTAGATTAAAATAAAATTGTGAGTATAGGGATACAATTTACCTCTTGATTGTAGTGTTCTGTTTGAAGTGAATTCATAATCTAGGCAATCTTCTATTTTCAAAAGCCTGACATAATAAAAATTAACCAATCAAAATTGATTTATATATAATTGCTATCTTATCGCCATTTCCCAATACATATTCGTTCATATCACGTAAATATATTTTGAAAAGTTTCAAATATTTCACAACTGTCCAAACATAATTTTATTGTAACAAATTTGTATTATTTATAAATAAAAACTTATAGAAATTTAAAGTAATATTGCTCATAAATAAAACCATTGTATAAGTAGTCCTAGTAGGTCAGCCCAATGCATTTATTTGTTTGATACCAAAAGGAGACCACCACTAGGGGGCCAGTCTATTTGAGTCTCTTTAAGCTAGAAATGGCTAGAGCTTTTGCTAGTTTAAAATAGATAGCAGAATAAACTTAAAGAAAGTTGCCATTTTTATTCCACTCTGTATTGTTTTCATTGGATTTAAAAATATGTCAAAGCATTGAATAAATATATCTAGTAAGTCAATGTTTATAAAGAAAAAGTTTCATTTTATTATGCTCGTCACATGGCGGTTCCAAGCGGACGGTACCGCAAATTAAAAAAGCCCTAAGCAGAAGATAGTTTTCTAGATGCCGGTAAAAGAAGTTGGGATTGTTTGTTCAACCGTACAACGTTGTCATTTTGCGAATTTTTTGGATCGTACATCGTCTCTATTTCGTTCTATTTTAACAAAACTGGCAAGTATAGAAAACTAGTTTACCAGCTTTATAATTGCGATTTATTAGAAGTCGCTTATATTTTTTAAGTTTGGTGGTCTACCATATTACGCATATTTCATATTTGGCGTGAATTCAAGCCATCGGTAGATATTTAACATTTTTGTCTTTATGTAGGTAGGTAAATCGATAATTTTGTTATTTATCTTCGTATAAATATGATGGAAATAATAAAATCGTATGAATGTTTGTTATCTAGAACCGTAATTTACGAAATTATTATACTTATATTTTTTAATAGAATGTAGATAGATAGTTTGGATAAAAAAAATTGGTAATTTACAGGGTGAGGAGAATGAAAATATGTTGTTAGTAATGAGTGATGAAGCCCATTTCCACCTTGATGGGGCCGTCAATAGACAAAATTGCCGGTACTGGGCTGACGAGAATCCACGACAGTTAGTCCTAAGGTAACAGTTTGGTGTGCGGTGGGAAACTTTGGCATCATTAGCCCATATTTTTTTGAAGAAAATGGGGTCACCGCTACAGTAACATCTGAGCATTACATTCATATGGTGAATACCTTTTTCATTGCAAAGAAGAAGTGACGATATTTAAGATTTGTGGTTCCAGCAAGATGGGGCCACGGCACACACCGCCAGAGCATCTATGGCTGTTCTTCGCCGCCTGTTTCCAAATCGTCTAATTTCGAGATTTGGTTTTTATGGCCTCCTAGGTTTCCCGACTTATCAATTTGTGATTTTTACTTTCCTATCTGTATACAGATATAAGGAAAGTATAGGAATCATTATTTTTTTCGACCTCCAGTTTTCGACAGATTTTTACGTTTTGAGGTCCCTTGAATCCGTTTCGATTATTTTCGCGATGCTGTCTGTATGTCTGTGTGTGTGTCTATGTGTGTGTCTGTGTGTCGCATAACTCATGAACCGATACACAGAAAAACACCAAATTTCAAACTTAAGCTTTGTTCCAGCGTCCAATGAGCTGATTAGATTTTGAGTAGAGTCGGAACATCTGGGGGGGTACTTTATGGGTGGTCATTTTTATATTTTATGGAATATATCTGTTATTTACGTTTGGGGAAGAAAATTCTTCAAATAAAAGTCACTTCTTATATTATTTGTTTTATACAAAATTTTCCTAAAATGGTCCTTATTCGAGTAATTTGACAAAATGTAAAAAAATATTGTTTTATAAAAATTGTTCAAACAAAAGTTATTTGTAATATAATTTTTATCCCATACATAATTTCTCTAAAATGGACCGTATTCGAGATATTTGAGAAAATGTGTAAATTTCGAAATTTGAAGAAAACTCAAAAACGGATAAAGAAAAAAACATTAAATTTCAAACTTAAGTTTTATTTAGGCCTGACGTGAAATGATTAGATTTTGGACAAAGTCGGAACATCTGGGGGGGTACTTAATGGGAGGTCGTTTTTATATTTTATGGAATATATCTGTTATTTATGTTTGGAGAAAAAAATAGTTCAAATAAAAGTTATTTCTAATATTATTATCTATAATTTTTGCTTTATGTCAAAATTTTCTGAAATGGTCCGTATTCGAGAAATTTAACAAAATGTGCAAAATTCTGATTTTTATGAAAATTGTTGAAATAAAAGTTGTTTGCGATATGGATCTCTATAATTTTTATTTATACATGATTTTTATAAAATGGACCGTAGAAAAATTGTAGGAAAAGTGCTAAATTTAAATTTTTCAGTAGTTTCGTTTTCAATAAATATCTATAGAAAAATGTTTCGAGGTAGATGTATGTGGAAAATGTATATATTTAGTTTATCCTCTAAACATTAATAGAGGTGCTGCAATAGGTTGTACAAAATAACCGGAAAAAGCCTGTAATAACTAGATAGGAAAGTCATGTATTGGACACATCAGATTTTTTTTTACGAAACGGGCCATTTTTTCAAAAAGTATGCAAACCCGGGGCTAGTGCCACTTATTCTCTTTGCACATAAAAAATTATGGTATTACCTTTAAAATTGTGCCTTCTAGGATTAAACCAAAATGCCTATTTATACAAATTTCTTGCTATTGTCAGCGGTCAACGGAGCGGTAACTCTTAACAATATTACGAAAATCAGTTTTCTTTACTTTGACATATTTTTAAATCCAATGAAAACAATACAGAGTGAAATAAAAATGGCAATTTTCATTAAGTTTATTCTGCCATCCATTTTAAACTAGCAAAAGCTCCAGCCGTCTCTAGCTTAAAGAGACTTAATTAGACTGGCCATCTGGTGGTGGTCTCCTTTTGGTATCAAACAAATAAATACATTGGGTTGACCTACTACAATACAATGGTATAAGCAATAGAATATTTCATAAATTAACATAAAGCAATACAGGTGCATAAAAACTGATAGAAAGCAATTATTTAAAATAATTACCTGTTGTAGCTGCAATACTAAATGATTCTAAACCCAAAATCGGCAAATATTCCTTATTTAAAGAGTCATTATCGGCTAATTTTCTTTCAACATGTCGTACAACAGGAAGAACCCAGGGCTTGCCTTCTGCTGTCCGGTATACTGCACAAAATAAAATCGGGGTTTAATAAAGGCGTTTTGGACAATTTTAAAAGGAAATAATCCTCAAGTGACTAAACTTTACCGGCCCAAACTCAAAATTACCCTAAAATGTATTACCTAATTTCCTATAGAATTTAATGGCTTACCTCCAGCAGTCAAATTGACTTTTTTTTCAAACGTGTCTTCGTTGAAGGCCTTCATAAGAGCAAAAATCGCCACTGGAGGTCCCAATTCTACTTCTAGTTCGGAAAACAAAGACATTGTTTCCGGGATATTTATTAAAAACCTTAATACAAAAAATAAATACTGTAAGTTGCCGGTAAACAAGCACTAACTATTAAAATATTTTTCTGCAGCCGTCCCGAAAATAGAACTTTCGGTATGATTTATTAAATCGAAAGTGAAACTTTACACAAATCGTACCGAAAGTAGCTATTTTCGGAATGTTTTTTTTACTTTCGGGACGATTTTTTTACTTTCGGAATAATTTTCAATATCTATGTAAGGCGGCCTTAGCAATGACATTTACGGAATTGTTATTATGACATCGCTTGTCAAAATAAATTTGTTGATAGTTCAACTGTATTTTCAATTTTCCGATCCAGAAATGGAAATCGACAACGAAAGTGACGAGGAAATAATTATTCCACATGAAATCAGGGAAGCTGCTAAAGTCGCTACTTATGAGTTGTTGCCGGTAAAGTCAAGAGAAAGGTATGAAATGGTCTATAACAGTGGTCGCCAACCTGTCGATCGCGAGCTACCGGTAGCTCGCGGAGGAAATTCTGGTAGCTCTCACAACGATTTTAATTTAATAAATACAAACTGCAAAAATCAGAGAAGCTTCCGAAAATTCCACAAAAAAATCTAATTGTCACAATATTAAATATAAACAGCGGCAACGTTGCGGTGAGCGATCTGCCGCTGACGCCATCAAGCTAGAATCGGCTAGAACCGACCAGCCGGACCAGCGCGTTAGTGTTCGAGAACGATCAGGATTGCTTTGAACGGGATAAATACGCACGGCGCGGCGACATTGCGCTTAGTTTAAAACTGAACGCGTAACCAACGTCCAGCGGTTGGGTTAGTAGAGAACAACAAAAAATAATATTCAGTCAAGCAATTGTAAGAAGGTAAAGACATATCACTTTCATTCGGAATAGGAAAAACAATAGTTTTTTACAGAAGTTAAAGATAAAAATGTGTGTTTGTTATGTAATACTTCGGTCTCCGTTGCTAAAAAAGGAAATATTGAGAGACATCATAAAACTGTACATTCTAATTTTGAAAAATAATTCCCACTACATTCTGCCGCCAGAAAGGAGAAACTGAAACAGTTAAAAAAGCAGTTAATTGGACAACAATCAATATTTTTAAGAACAGTCGACAAAAATAAGGCTGCAACTAAAACATCGTACCGTGTGTCCCAGATAATTGCACAAAAAAAGAAACCTTATGAAGACGGGGAAATGATAAAACAGGCGTTTTTAGAAGCTGCTGATTCGTTATTTGCCAACTTTAGCAATAAAGACGAGATAGTTTCAGCTATAAAATCTATGCAACATTCTGCTAATACAGTGATGAGACGTGTAGAAGTAATGAGCAATGATATTTTAAGAACTGACTTAGATAACTGTTTATTTTTCACTTCAACTGGATGAATCAACAGATGTCGTTGATACTGCTCAGATGAGCGTGTTCGTCAGGATGGGTTTTAGTGATTTTACGATTAAAGAAGATCTTTTGAAGTTTATTCCACTGAAAGGACACACTACTGGACAGGAGTTGTTTTCTCATTTAAAAAATATTATTTCTTCCGAGAAAATTCCAATATCGAAAATGGTAGGCTTGACAACCGATGGCGCTCCAGCTATGGTGGGTTGTGATAAGGGTCTGGTGGCGTTATGTCGTAAAGATGAAACTTTTCGCAATTTCTCTCTTACCACTGCATTATCCATCAGCTAGCATTATGTGGAAATTTCCTGCAACTAAACAACATTATGAAACTGGTGGTAAAAATTGTGAACAAGATTAGAGCTCAAGCGTTACAAAGAAGATTATTCAAAACCTTGGCCGATGAAGTTGACTGTCAATACGGGGACCTACTCCTTCACTCTGAAGTCCAATGGTTAAGTAGAGAACGGGTGCTGAAACGTTTTAATGATGTCCTATCTGGCATAGTTCAATTTTTCAAACAACGCGATGAACCGACTCCGGAACTAGAAAATTCAATCTGGCTTAGAGATTTTGGTTTTCTCGTGGACATTACAGAGAAATTAAACGAACTTAATTTGCAGCTTCAGGGGAGAGACAAAGAACTAGCGGAAATGATTTCTGATATAAAAGCATTTATCAAAAAGCTGGAGTTTTGGGAACAAAACCTAATTAACAGCGATGTCAAGCATTTTCCTATTCTTTCAGAAAAAATATCTCAAAATCCATTAGAACCCTATGACAGCAAATATCATGTAGAAATAGTTTCTACCCTGAAGAATAACTTCAAAAATCGTTTTAAGGATTTCAACGAAATGGCTTTAGTAGCGCAGTTTGTTGTTTCACCCTTTATGGAAATTTATATCCAACAGTTTGCAACTTGTGTTATGCAGAATTTTGGCGAAGACATCGCTGCAACAGAAATGGAAGTAATTGAGTTTCAAAATGATTTAGCCTTAAAATCGTTAGTCTCAAGTACCAAATGTATCTGGCCTATTGTAAGTAAAGACAAATATTCAGTTCTATGCCGTGTTGCCTTGAAAGTGAAAGCATTATTCAGTTCAATGTGAATCTTCTTTTTCCAATATGAAGTTTATTAAGAACTAATATCGCAATCGACTTACAGATGAACATTTGGATATTTGTATTCGAAAGGCTGTATTAAATTATACTGCAAACATTAAAAAAATTATCGACGAGTCTGAGTGTCAGCCTTCTCATTGAACGTGCTTTTTTATTTTTCAATGTTTATGTTCATGATAGTGCGTTACTTTTTTGTTGTTATTATCAACTATTTTTAAATTTTACGTGACATGCCGTTGTGGCTGGATAAAAGTTTGTGTTTATTTTTCAAACACCTTCGTTTGGTAGGTAGGAATGTAGCTATGAACAAGTACGTACTAGCAATATTAGTTATTTTGTTATTAGTTTATTATTAGTACCTATGTATTATGTATTACCAGTTAAATAGTAAAATAAATATATATAATGATAAATTAACTGTGGATTATTTCATTTACGTTGCGTTACGTGGCTTCCGTGTGGATAGCTCGCTGTCTATTCCAAAATTAACAAAGTGGCTCAACACATTGAGAGGTTGGCGACCACTGGTCTATAATTTGTTCCAAAAATGTATGTATTATAAACGAAAAAGTCATTCTTACGTATTTATTAGAAAAATCTAAAATCTTAAAACCGTCAAACCTCTGGAGCAATTACTCGATGCTTAAGTCCACTATTAACATTAAAAACAATATCGATATAAGCCGATATCCCAAAGTTATCGCTTTTCTTAAAAGGAAATCCGTTGGATACAAAGCAAAGAAATCAAGAGTTTTAAATAAAGAGGAAATAGATAAATTTTTATTAGACGCTGATAATATTTACTTGGCGATAAAGGTAAAAATTAAGTCAAATTTTTTCTTCTTCCTTTTGATCAATTTGTGTCTACTTATATTTTAGGTTGCATTAATAATTGGATTGGCAGGTCTTGTCGGGGTGAGGAATTTTGCAAAATGAGCCTAGATGATATAGAGGATAAAGAAACAATGTTAGTAATAAAAATTCCTAATTCTAAAACAAATATTGAAAGAACCTTTGTAGTAATTGGAAAAGATAATATTTCTTTATACAGAAAATATTTGTCATTACGTCAACCCAACACACCACATCGTAGATTATTTGTATTTTGCAAAAACGGCAAATGTACTGTACAACCCATTGGTATTCACAGTTTTGAAAATATTGCCTCCAAAATTGCCGAACATCTTAAATTGCCACACCCCAAAGAATACACCGGCCACTGTTTACGAAGAAGTTTACCCACTTTATTAGTTGATGGCGGTGGTAGTATCACCAATTTAAAGAGACACGGAGGGTGGAAATCGACGAATGTGGCAGAACGATACCTAGAAAATTCTTTAAGAAACAAACTTGACATAGCCTCCAAGATTCAAAATGGACGTAACGAAATTAATATCTCGAAAGCTAGTACAAGTACTGCAACGTCTAATACTAATTTCAACACAACCATTTTTGCTAATATTCCTAATACTATTAATATAAGTAATTGTTATAATTGTACATTTAATGTTCATAAGTAATATTTATAGTATCTACGGCTGCAGAAAAAATATTATACGTAACGCTACCCGAAAGTGATTTTACGGGACTCGCAGGCTTCTAAGACTCGCCTACGGTTCGTCTTGGAAACTGCCTACTCATCCCGTAAAATATCACTTTCGGGACTTGTTACGTAAACAACTATAAATCTGTTGTAAAAATCGTTTATTAAAAATAACTACAAACTATTTGTGTTTGTTCTATTCCTGTACATTTACATATTTTGTTTTTTATTATTTTTGTATACATATATATTTATTGTCATTTGGGCATATATTATTTATATTTTGTTTATGACCGCTTTGCGTTTGTTAATACTCAACGGTCCTAATTCTATACTTTGCACCCTTTTTTTGTTCTTCACCGATTTGGAAGACTGTCGAACTGCGATACAGAACGAAAACGAATGCGATCGCGTTAAGTTGTAGACTATACAGTTTAAAATTGATCCGAACCGGCAAATTTTGGGAACCTGTTTATACGGCTTTTATTTACTTCGCATTGCGCGACTTCAAGGAAAGTTTCATTCCCAGGATATAAGGAAGACGATTGTCCCTCCCTCCTATCCGGTAAGTTTGAGTAAACCTTTAATTTGTTCATTTACTTCTTTTTTATTATTCATCTTCTGGTATCTCCAGTTCGAAATCAACTAATAAACGATATCAAAAGAAATAAATATTATGGACTTTTGTTTGATTTAACTCCTGATATCTCTCATCGAGAACAAATGTCCCAAGTTGTTAGGTATGTAGATGTTGATTTTATTAATAAAAAAGTTTCCATCAAAGAATCTTTTTTGGGTTTTATTGAAATACATGCTAAAGATGCAGCCTCGATCGAAAATACAATTTTAGAGAAATTAAATTCCGATGAAATTTCATTAACAAACTGCAGATCACAATGTTACGATAATTCTGCCGTGATGGCAGGTCACACATCTGGCGTTCAACAAAGAATAATGGAAAAAATCATAAAGCATTATTTATAAATTGTGATAAACATTCATTGAATTTAGTAGGAGTTACTGCAGCTAAACAAGATCCAATCGTTGTGACATGTTTTAGAATAATTGAAAACCTTTTAGAGATATAGTAGAATATAGTAGAACTATGAGAAAAATTAGCAGAGGACACTACCACTGCGAGTGACTCCAGAAGTGAAGCTACAATTCTGTTGCAAAATATACTTTTAGTTTCATAACTTTAGTTAATTTCTGGTATGAAATCTTAAGGAGGATTGTTAGTGTGCAGCTCAGATTACAAGATCGTAGAATGAATTTTAGAGAAGCGTTCCATGATCTTGAATCATTAGCGACTGAATTAGCTGAAATTCGAGACAAGCTCTGTGAAGAGACAATAGAAAAAGCGAAGTCTCTTTGTGAAAAATGGGATATTGATACAACAATACGTGTAAGAAGACGCCGCAAAATGCCCGGAGAATTGGATAGAGATTTCTCGCGTTATAAAAAGCGTTCTTGATCGTCTCCAACAAGAAATATGCACATGATTTACACGATTAAGTGACCTTAATTTCAAATTTGGATTTCTACTAGACGTTGAAAATTTATTAAACAAGGATAATGTTGAAAGCGAGCTTGAAAAAAAATGTAAAAATTTGGGTGAATTTTATAATACAGATTTCAATGAAATAGAACTCTTAATCGAAATATGTGACTGCAAAATGTTACT
The DNA here is from genome assembly GCA_927349885.1 of Psylliodes chrysocephalus. Lineage (NCBI taxonomy): Eukaryota > Metazoa > Arthropoda > Insecta > Coleoptera > Chrysomelidae > Psylliodes > Psylliodes chrysocephalus. Next base: position 22,844,421 of record OV651829.1, on the reverse strand, counting down.
TTGCAGTAGAAAAGAAACTGAACCTAAAACTCCATTATAATTTCTTACTTTAATGCGCCCCACACACAAGCTATTTCTACGGCGTTTTGGCAGCTAGCGTTGTCGCAAGCGTTCTAGACACACAAAAATCGCCCGAAAAACGCGCAGCCGAAATCAATCGTGTTTGATTTTTGCGTCAAGAAAGTCGGCGAAATGCTTTAAAACAGCTTGTGTGTGTCGACGTTTTGCACAATCAGAAGAATTTATTTCTGCTTTCATTGAATTATTATCTTGTATTTTTAATACCGGTGTGATTTTGTGTAATTATAATTAGTGCACTTGCTATTTTTTTTTGCCTAAATGAAATTTTTAATCCTTTCTCGTAGGCGAATCGCGAACTACTGAAACGCTTGAGTGTGGGGCGCATTATAATCTCGTATGGAAGAGATGTTTTTCCAAACCTTAGAGTGGCACTTCAAATACTTTCGACTCAGTATCAATTGCTAGCTGCGAACGTTCATTCAGCAAATTAAAATTAATTTTGACATATCTACGATTAACGATGGGACAAGATCACCTAAATGACCTATAATTTTTAAGTGTGGAAAGAAAAAAATTTGAAATAATCAACTGTGATGATATTGTTGATAAATTTGCTATATCGAAAGCAAGGAAAATTTATACATAATAATTAGTTTTATTAATCTATTATAATCATATTATTATTAAATATATGTATCTTCTTAGAGATAATAAATATTTTCTTTTTTATTGTTTTAAAACGGCGTGTTTTTAAAATATTTATAAATATGTAAAATAAATAATAGGTATCTTTTGAACTAATTCTAGATGATCATATACATTTCAAAATCTAGTTTTGTTTTCTCAATTACATTTTTTGTCTCAAATTTAAAGCCTAGCTTGATCCTATGACTTTATTTTACTTTATTTATTTATTAATTTGCGAGTATATTTTACATATATCATATGATCTTCGAATGGGGGGGGGGGGGGGACGCTAAAAAGGTATTGTGCCCCGGGCGCCAGTTAAGCTTACTACGCCACTGACAAGTCAGTAACGAACGACCTGCCACCTACAGTCCATTTGGCTATTATCACAGAAACAAGGACGTAACTTTGAAATTTGGCCATTGCCGATTCGACTCAAATAGTTTTGCACTCCACAGGACACTTATCTTTATTAGAAACATTGATTTATTTTTTAATACAGTACTTAATACTTACGTGTTCTTATTACTTATTATTTTTTAAACTTCCACTAATAATAATCACTTTACATATGTTCAGCAAAAGGAGCCAGATAGGTACTTTTATATTATGTACCTAATCAGAACCCTTCATAGATAAGTTCATTCCTTAGATAAAAGAGACCAGAGATATAACATCATGGAGTTATAAGGTAGGTCCCGATGATTTATATGGATCGAAGGTGCGTATTTCTCATGTTAATTTCTCTGTTATGAGTACCCATTTTGCAGTTTCCTACTCTTAGCTGGACACTCTTTTTGACAGTTCCACCAGTTCGTGTGGGTTTGGTTTGCTACATTCGGGTTTGTTGTGCAATCAGGGAAATCAGCTTTGAGAAGTAGTTTAAGTGTTTCTGTGAGATCCATAGATAATAAAACTATCTATGATGAGATCTGTATTACTGTATTCCCATTTATAAATGGTAATGTTAGTACCCGCAACGCCATCTATGTTTCAGCTTTATATAAGTGTTTCTCCTGTCACCGTCATCTGTAGTCTGTGACCCCATAGGATTAGAGATCATACATAGATGTCGCCACGAGTACTAAATAAGAGTCAAATGCGCAGCGTCTCGCATCACAAGTTCATATTTTATTAGAATCAGTCCCTATTAATGCCACTTATTTTGACATCTAAGCATGCGCAGATCGTTTATGTTCTAAAACTGACTTTATTAAAGATTGTGCCTGTCCTTAATTGTGGATGTTTAAGGGCAGCAGCATGGAGGAAGGATAATTGGCAGCAGGTAGTGGCGACTTTATAGCTTTCGGGTGCACTCGCCGATATTTGTATACGTTCGAAGTTTTTTAATAATAAATATTTAATATAATCGTCATCTAAACATTCCTAAATTATAATTTCTAATTCCTCTTCTATATTTTGTACTATTATAGACAACAAAAAAGATGAACTATAATTTAAAGTTATTAAAATGAATTCGAGAGACGCTAAAATGGTGGTTCCCACCTTATCGAGACTGAGGCCCACAAGGGTAAACTCGTAGCGTAACAAAAACGAGAAATGATTTAACTTAGAACGAAATGCCGATAGTAGTATTAGCACGTTGAATTTGTTGGTTTGTGAAGCATTGGCATTACTTAGGTTAAACCATGTGATGATTTTCACAAGCCTTGATTTTTAAAACCATTCTATATCGCCTTTTGATTAGGGTTTACAAACTTGTTCGAGCAATTTATCCAATAATAATTGGCCCCTTTACCTCTTAACACGTTGAGCGCCACACTGAAAACAGTATATGCACCCTGTGGACCGCACCCAGAGCTGTTTAAGATCATTTTAAAAACGATTTAAATCAAAGATCATAAATAGTTTGCATTTGAACAAATGATTTAAATCAAAGATCGATTTTTACAATAAAAAGATTTAAATCAAAAATCTTTTTTAGATTTAAATCTTTTTTACAATTTAAATCATTTTAGGAAAGATTTAAATCTTTTTGAAAGATTTAAATCATTTTAGGAAAGATTTAAATCTTTTTTTACAATTTAAACCATTTTAGGAAAGATTTAAATCTTTTCGAAAGATTTAAATCATTTTTAGGAAAGATTTAAATCTTTTCGAAAGATTTAAATCTTTTCAAAAGATTTAAATCTTTTCAAAAGATTTAAATCTTTTTATAGATTTGGGTAACTCTTTAAAAAATGCTTTCGGTATGCCAAAGATAGATAATGAATACTTTTCTCGTATTTATTTTTTATCGTTATTAGCCCAATGCAATTCTTACCGAAATATTAATTTTAAATAATAAATATCCGATCAAGATAAATTTTTTAAGGATTTATGCAGCATTGATATCTATAGTTATGAAAATTGTTATTTAAAAATGTCATGTTGATTGGTAAATAGGAATTTTTCAACCCTTTAAAAGATTCTTTTGGTATGCCTATGATGCCACAAAACAATGGAGACCTAGTTTTTAAGAAAAGTGATTTTTTTTCTGAAAAATATCTTAAATCCGTCAACTCTTCCTTGAGTTAACGTGCTTAATGTCATACATACATAAACACCCACAGATGCACATACATCAGACTCTTTAAAAATATGTTTTTTTGTACTTAGGAGACTCTCTCGGAAAAATGCATTTCATTTTCAAAATCTCCCGACTAAGAATAATGAAATTGAGTGGGTTGAATTAAAAGAGTTCTTCTCTTAACCTGAAGTTATTGCGAGTAAATAAATAGCCAAATTAGGCGCGTTTGGGTTAATTTTTTTGATGAATGTGTGGATGAATCAGGCAAAGAAATAAAAAATTTAATTAATTCGCTCTTTCTATGCCAAGCATATTTATTGAACTGGTCAAAAAGTCATAATCGTCTTAATGCAACTAATGTCAAATCTGGACTAAAAGTGTGCATAAATTTAAAATACATATGTAAAGAGTTTCAGGATTATATCGATAATGAAAAAGTATTTCCAGCTGCTTGCGGTGTAAAAAATACAACTTTACAAAAAAAAATATCGGGTCAAAAATATTGTAAAATTTCATACTTAAGAATAATCTTTAGACATTGCAAATATTTGTTACACTTTACTTTTTTTTGTTTTTCTTTTCTCTCGGATTTCTGATTCAACCCTATGTAACGTTCATTTTTGGCCCCACGAATTAATAACATTGTTTTGGCTTACCTGATTAATCATACGAAAAAAAAGGGTAAAATCGTATTGATGATATCACTATTATTTTTGTCATTAACTAATTTCACCTGTATTCTAACTTTTGGACATCTTTATTATAATTTATTTCATCTCACCACTAAGTAAAAGGTAGTATAATACTTTGTACATTGGTCATATTTGCGGTGTAGTGTTCCCTGTTTTAATTTGCCAGATTCTCCTAAAAATAGACCACGTTTCATTGTAAATTTATACATATTATGTATTATAGTCTCACCTTTGGGTAATTAATTATTTACGATACCATTCTTTAAGAATTTCATTGTTTATTTTTATTAGGTTAATATTTCTTAATTGTGACAGTGAATGACATAAACGTCACTTGACGACAGAACACCGACAAGTGTCATGTTTGTAGTACGTTCCAATGACGGGCTCAGAACCCGAGGTAAGGTAGTTTCACAATGAGCGATTTTAAGTCGTGAGGGATTTTTTTGCGATCGCTGTGGTATTAATTTTTGTCGGGAACAGTTTCCCAAATGTAGTTATACTGTATATAAATATAGTTTCTAGGGTACCTTTCGTAAATGGTCTGTTAAGTTATATAGTGGGGAATTCTTGAGGATGAATTTCTGAACCCACTTGACATTTATCGGAAAGGGATTTCGGCCATTTTGGACGGCTGACGTATTGTTTCTGTCAGTGGGTGATTGAATCACAAGAAGGACGAATTTTGCGTCGAAGTAGAATTTTCTTAATATTTAGCCCCATCGGCTTACCCTAGTTAAAGGGGATTTTAGATTCTACTTCATGGTTAATTGTGGGTAAATGGACATTTCGTATTTTGAGGAATTTTAGTGTATTAGTAAATTCCTATGGTCATTGGTCCAGCCCATATCTATTATAGGATTTTAACGCAATAATTGGAAAATCACAGCATTTGGAGTGTGGAATATTGTTGTGCTGTGGATCTTCTCACGTGTTTCTCATCCTTGGAAGACTACCAAGTTAACCCTTTACGAAAAAGGTATGTTTTGTATATATTAGGTTATGTTACCAACCATGTGTAACAGAATTTTAATTATTGGAGCTCATAATACTGTTTATGACTCACTGTTGAGCCAATGTAGTTTTTCTTTATCCTAGATACTGAATATTTTCTAGTTTATGTACATTTTTGGGTAATCCTATAGTTCGGGATACTTGAGTCAATGTGTATTGACATTTTTCTTTGTAATATTTTAAGGGTTTAACCCAGGGGGTTGTTAGCCCAGGATTCGACGACAGTTTGACCCAAGGGATTGTTGACCCAGGATTTCAACAGTTGTACACAGAGGGTTATATCGTCCGGAGTTCAACGGTTTCATCATGGACTCATCGAGGGGACACAGAACATTGGTATGCTAGCCACCTAGTTTACTTGTAGCTAGATTTACAAGAATGTTTCTTGTTCTGGATAGGAAGATGGGAATGCTGTGAAAGAAGACACCCTACTATCAGGTTTTTTTTATACTTTATACTGAAGGTTTCATGTGTGCATTGTTAAACTATACATTCACTTTCAACCGAATGTTGTCAAGGTATTCTCAACATTATTTATACTTTTGAGCACAGAATGTTCTAGGGTTCCTTCACACATAACTTAAGTATTATCAAATGTTACATCGTTTAATTGATTAATATTTTAAAGCTTTTACTTAATTTAAGCACTTAATGCTGATGTAGTAATCCTTCGGGTCGCAGAACACTTGGACTGCTTCCACGTTTAAGTTGTAATTCTTCAGTTATTAAGGGCTACTGCCATAATTTTACTTTTTTTCAATTTATTCATTATTAAATGGTCAAGACTTAACTATAAGTTAAGCAATCTCAGAAGACCCGTGTGGGGGCAGAGATTAAGTAACCTCTTCCAATCTGGGAGTTTAATTAAATAACCTCTGTCTAAAGTCCTTTATATGTTGTATTTTTATTATTTTTTTGATATTTTTATTTAGTTCTATGAATTATACTTAATTATAAAATTTCATGGTTTAATAATTTTCTTTTGGGTAGTTTGGTCTTAACCAAAAGTTAAGCAGATATCGCCTTCCAATTTGGAGAGGGTTATAAGATTATAAAGATTATAAGTTTACTGTTTTTATAATATATGAAGTAGTATAGGTACGGTGATGCACAATATTTAAGTTAACTATTATATTATATTTTTTTTATGTAAGGTGGAAATTAATGTTTTGCGCAAGCGTCATGCCTGGTACCAAGCTAACGACGAACCGTTCCATACTTTGATACATTTATTAATTTTTTTTTTGGGTTATGCATATACATACACTGTGTAAGTTTTTCCTTTTAATTTCCTCCAACTTTTTTTTTTTTTAATATCTAAGCCATCAGGTAATTAGTTTGTATATTTACTAAATATTTTTATTTTTTTTCTTTATAAAGGAACATAAGTTGAGGTTTGTCTTTTATTTCTTTCCTCATTTACTGGGTTTTTGGGGAAATAGGATCATAGTTTGGCCACTATATAGACCCAGTTGGCGCCTATTTATTTGTCTACTATTTCCGGAATTTTTGTAAGCTATCCACCCCCTAGCTGCCGTCTGAGCGACGTCGAAGGCCCGAAGGTTGACACCGGAACAACCGAAACTTGTGTAACCGTAGTAGACAACATTTTAATTGTAGTTATTACTTTAATAATTTTTTTTTAAGTTTAAAAATTTTGGTGGAATCACCAAGTTCATTTTGTAGGTTACACCTACTGACATGCTGGCTAGATTATTATTGAAAAGACAGGTTGATAACGATTTTGACGAATCAAGTGATGTAAATCGTTTTAAAAAGATTTAAATCTTTAAGAAAATTTAAATCATTTTAAAAAGATCGTATCATTTTACAGGTTTAAATCATTTCAGAAAGATTTAAATCAATAAAAAGATTTAAATCGTTTCAAAAAGATTTAAATCGTTTTAAAGATTTAAATCATTTTAAAAAGATTTAAATCGTCTTAAAAAGATTTAAATTGTTTTAAAAAGATTTAAATCGTTTTAAAAAGATTTAAATCGTCTTAAAAAGATTTAAATCGTTTTAAAAAAATGTAAATCGTTTTAAAAATATTTAAATCGTTTTAAAAAGATTTAAATCGTTTTAAAAAGATTTAAATCTAATTTTTAAATTAAAAATCAAAGATACTTTTTAGAAAGATTTAAATCATAAATCAAAAATCATTTTTTTAAAAAAGATTTAAAATCAAAGTATTTAAATCAAAAAATGTATTTAAATCAAAAAATGATTTAAATCTCACTGATAGGTGACAGCTCTGACCGCACCTAACTGCGAATGAAGCGGATCCAGGATCACTCAGCTTGCCTTCAACATCTAGGCGCAGACATACGTTAGTGCAAGCTGAAGGACCAAGAAAGTTGTCACGTAAAAGATGTGAACACAATCTGCGATGTATGCCAACTTCCAATGTGTTTGGAGTGTTTCCAAAAAGAACATTGCTAAATTTATTGACTCATGAATTTTTCAGCTTAGAATTAGGTTCTATTTTTGAATATTTTATTTTTTTTATAATGATTTTTTAGTTTATCTAATAATGTCCTTTTAGTTTTTCTAATATTGTCATTTTAGTTTGCAAATAATTGCGTTATTTTCTAATATAACCTGTATTTATTTTATTTGACACAATTTTCTCGACCCAAGTATAGCACTCTATGTTCCCTGTGGCCCACAGATTACGAGCATCCATGTAAAACGCATAGAACGAGTGCTTCCAGGCGGGCCTGCGGCGCTGAATAAGAAAACACATAATGTCCGCCGATGGGCACTCGGCGCTCAACGTGTTAAGCCTGCTCATGTAAAAAAATATTTGGGCATTTTACTTCGCCTATTTATATTCTATTAATAAAGGACAGAAGGATGAGTATTGCAACTATGTTAAAAGAAATAAATTGGCTTTCAGTTCAGAATTATGTTCAGTACATGACTGATACTTATTTATAAAATAAAAATGACATAATACCATCGCATCAGATCTATTAGAAAAAAATCTGATGTGTCCAACACATGACTTTCCTATCTAGTTATTATAGGCTTTTTCCGGTTGTTTTGTACAACCTATTGCAGCATCTCTATAAATGTTTAGAGGATAAATTAAATATATACATTTTACACATACATCTACCTCGAAACATTTTTCTATAGATATTCATTGAAAACGAAAATACAGAAAAATTTAAATTTAGCACTTTTCCATTACGGTCCATTTTAGAAAAATCATGTATAAACAAAAATTATAGAAATCGATATCGCAAACAACTTTTAGTTCAACAATTTTCATAAAAATCAGAATTTTGCACATTTTGTCAAATTTCTTGAATACGGACCATTTCAGGGAATTTTGACATAAAGCAAAAATTATAGAAAAAATTATTAGAAGTAACTTTTATTTGAACAATTTTCTTCTCCAAACATAAATAACAGATATATTCCATAAAATATAAAAACGGCCTCCCATAAAGTACCCCCCCAGATGTTCCGACTTTGTCCAAAATCTAATCATTTCACGTCAGGCCGAAATAAACCTTAAGTTTAAAAATTTAATGTTTTTTCCTTTATCCGTTTTTGAGTTTTCTTCAAATTTCGAAATTTACACATTTTCTCAAATATCTCGAATACGGTCCATTTTAGAGAAATTATGTATAGGACAAAAATTATAGAAAATTATATTACAAACAACTTTTATTTAAACAATTTTTATAAAAAATTATTTTTTTTTACATTTTGTCAAATTTCTCGAATACGGACCATTTTAGGAAAATTTTGCATCAAACAAAAATTATAGATAATTATATTAGAAGTAACTTTTATTTGAAGAATTTTCTTCTCCAAACGTAAATAACAGATATATTCCATAAAATATAAAAATGACCACCCATAAAGTACCCCCCCAGATGTTCCGACTCTGCCCAAAATCTAATCAGCTCATTGGACTCTGAAACAAAGCTTAAGTTTAAAATTTGGTGTTTTTCTGTGTATCGGTTCATGAGTTATGCGTTATACACACACACACACACACACACACACACACACACACACACACACACACACACACACACACACACACACACACACACACACACACACACACACACACACACACACACACACACACACACACACACACACACACACACACACACACACACACACACACACACACACACACACACACACACACACACACACACACACACACACACACACACACACACACACACACACACACACACACACACACACACACACACACACACACACACACACACACACACACACACACACACACACACACACACACACACACACACACACACACACACACACACACACACACACACACACACACACACACACACACACACACACACACACACACACACACACACACACACACACACACACACACACACACACACACACACACACACACACACACACACACACACACACACACACACACACACACACACACACACACACACACACACACACACACACACACACACACACACACACACACACACACACACACACACACACAAACACACAGACATCATCGCGAAAATAGTCAAAACGGATTCAGGGGACCTCAAAACGTAAAAATCCGTCGAAAACTCGAGGTCGAAAAAAATCATGATTCCTATACTTTCCTTATATCTGTATACAGATAGGAAAGTAAAAATCAATATAATTCGCAATATCACAACTATAATACATCTAACTTTCATGTACGGCAAGCCATCACTAAAAGTTCCCAAAATACAATTTTTATTAAAGGTTTAAAAAATTTAATAAACTGCCTACACAAATTAAAAAAAAAAACAATAAATGTATTCAGAAGTAACCTCAAACAATACTTGATAAATAAACAGAACGGATATACTTTCTTGTGATAATACTCTTTAAACCTGCCCTTTTTAAGTATTTCCCTTAATTTATTGTTATTTTACCCCTCGTTTTATCCGCATTTATTATAGATTATTTGTTTTGAGATCGTGTACTTTATTTTAAAAAATTACTTGATGTTATATTAATACTACTTACTATGTTTAAATTATTAATAGTTTTGCGACGATAGGTTATAGCAACTTTTAGCGACAAAACTATTTTTGTGTTAAAGTAGATCCATAAAGAGCAATGTAATTTACAAAGCCTTCTTTCAACACATAAATAAATGACAACTTTATAATTAAAATGAAAAACACAACAAAATACATTGGTATCTTAATTGATCCAAATTTGAAATGGGCATCTCTTTTATATAATAAAGAAGTGCTTTGTATAAGAACATTATATTATCTGTCTTGCTGTACCTTTATTTATAAAACGCCTGATTTGAGATATTTATTATTTGCAATAAATATCAAAAGAAGTATACATTTTTAACTCAGATAAATAAATAAATAATAGATACAGCCCTATCATGCAATATTTGTAACCAGCATCTTCCCTCACTATATAGCAGTGGTTACACGACTTGATTGGATATTCGCTATTTTGGTTACACACCTGATTGGTTAGCAAAAAATTGACAGGAATACGTTAGTTAGGTTAGTTATTTTATGGTTATTTTGTGGTTCATTTTGAGTTTATTTCGTACTTTAATTGAAAAATTTTTGTGGTTTAAGTTATTTTGGTGTATTTAATTGCTTAAAAATGCCAGAGAATTGTATTGTGTGCTCGAGAAAGTATCTCAAGTTCAGTTCTATAACGTTTCATAGGTAAGTAAATAAAAACCATTACCGTTGCATTACACTTTTTTGAGGGGTGTCATAATTCAAAATAAGGTTTAAACAACAACAATTTATTTTAAAGTTTAAAATAACATTCAACGTCGAATTTCGAATTATTTTATTGTGCCTGTGTTTAATAACTTTGAATTTAATAATAGGCTATCTTTAAATTAAAGTTATATTGTTATGCACACTGTACATTTAAGAAGGCTTTAGTGGCATTCACTTTAGTTATACAATCTTAGTATGCTTTATTTTATTGACAAAATATATTGTTAGAACACCATAGTTATTTTAAAGTATACTATGTTGCATTCTGTATTACATGAAATCCTACCTACCTATATGAATAAGAAAACACTATTTATACCAATTTAGGTTTCCAAAAGATCCTCAAACTAGATATATGTGGATGAAGAGTTTGGGTATACGTGAGGATGAAGAGTGTATTCAGTAGAATTTGTTCAAGACATTTTGAGGATTCTGCCTCTGTCTCCAGGAGGAAAAATGTTTTTAATGAAAGGAGTAATGCCCTTATTTTACTCACATCCTGAAGCTGTTCCTCAACTGGAAACTATGTCACATTCTAAACCTTCTACATCTGAAACTAAGTGAGTATTTGAACAAAAACTATAAATAATAAAAATGTTTTTTTGTCTTTGTCTAATTAGTTTGAATATTCTAAGTATTAGTACGGGAACCAATAAATTTTGTAATTTTTTTTAATTACCAACCTATTCATGTTATTTTAATAACACAATAATATATGTAATTATTATGATGTTTTCTTATTGTCTAAATTAAAAAAAGGTTTCATTTATCTCAAGTGAATGTATATTATATTTACTTATTACATAGTTACACGTCACATAATTAATTTAATTTGTAAATTGTGTAGTAGGAAAATGGTTGCCAGTATCGCATCATCCTGGAAATATCTAATTCGTATTCTTGGAGACTTGTCTCGATTCTGCTTACGATCCTTTAAGTCTTTCAAAGTCATCCGTTTTTTCCACAGGTACAGTCTGAAGAACATCTAAAGCATCCCCTTGAAAGGCGATGGTCACTTTTACTGACTTTTCTCGTTCAAACTGTTTTCTCGTTCAAACGTCCACGACGAGATTAAAAAAGAATTGGGTAGTATAAGAACCGATAATTGGATCATCTCTTAAGGATAAGACACGCTAAGATACTTCTAGGTGAATATAACCAGGAAACCATGGCAGGAAACATCCGAAGCCTGTGTGAGATCTGTATACAGTTCACTGTTTATAAATGGTAATGTTAGTACCCGTGGCGCCATCTATGTTTCAGCTTCATATAAGTGTTTCTCCTTATATCACAGTCATCTGTAGTCTGTGACCCCGTAGGATTATAGATCGTACGTAGATGCCGCCACGAGTACTAAATAAGAGTCAGATGCGCATTGTCTCGCATTACAAGTTCGTATTTCATCTTTTTTGTCTTGTATTATAACCATTACTGAATTACTGTATTTATCAGAATACTAAAGAATAAAAGCTTACAACAAGGTGTTGTTTTATTAAGTAGTGTATAAATAAGGCATACATCACATCTGCCTGAGCAAGAACAGGCTTCGTATTGTAACAGGGATCCTTACCGGGCATTATCGACTTAAAGGACACCTTAGTAAACTGAGAGTAGTAGAGGATAGTGAGTGCAGATTCTGTGAGGAGGAGGACGAAACCTCCATTCATGTTCTAACTGAATGTGTGGTACTCCAGAATCCAAGGGCACTATACCTAGTAAGAGGATATCAAATAGAAAAGAGAGAGATTTACCTAACACGAAGCCACTCCAAAGCCTACACTTCCTTGAGAAGATAGGATTGGAAGGGTCGTTATAGGCATTGAGACATTTCCATGGTGCATTAGCGACAGAAGGGGACACAATAGCTCTTTTAGGTCGCAGTGTATTAACACCCCATTCCCATAACAACATCTCAAGTGAATGTATATTACCTATATTTACTTATTATCACGTCTCATAATTAATTTAATTTGTAAATTGTGTGGTAGGAAAATTGTTGGGTTTTATTTATCTGTAGTTAATGAATATTAGTTTTAGTTATCTAGGTACCTGTCACATAATTATTTGATTTATAAATTATGTGAAAGGAAAATTGTTGGCAACTAAATTATTATTATAATCACCCCATTATCCATTATTAATTGTTATTAAACCAAATGAGTACAATAACACAACGTCTCTAAAAAATTGCTTAACGTTGTTATATTTCTAACTGACAAGAATTCATCGAAATTAAGTTTTATTATTCAAATATTGTGTACCTATTAGAAAACCTTGGCAATATTTTAAAACGGTATATATGAACTTATCATTTATTACATAAGTATCGCTTTATTCTAAACTGTTATTATAACATTTGTCTTTGTTTTGTTTTCCAGGTCTAACCCAACTATTTAATAAAATGAATTACCTACCTATTATAAAAATTGTTTTTTTAACCCTACTTTCCCAATTATTAAAAACCATAAATATTTTGCGCACAAAATTTAATTAACTTAAAAGGGACTAACAATAAACATATACTTTATTCTATTTTTTATTACATATCGATACAAGCGGTACTCATAATAAATTAATAAAAATAATTTACAAAAGAATCGATATTATTAAAAAATATTAGTACAAAAATTTAGAATTTATAAAACCTATCATTGCAACGTTTATTCAAATTATTTGTGTATAAAAATAATTATGTTTTTAATTTAAAAAATATATATTTTGGTCGACTGAAAAATTCATTTTTGACTGTTTTCTATAAACATCTCATATTAGAAACATTGATTCATTGAAATATCTCAAAACTAATAAAATAATATAAATCAAAAGCATTTCTATTGACATTTATTTGATACGCTACTGAATAATAAAACTAACAAACCCCGCTCTTCCCCTCCTAACAACTGGCTTGTATATGTTGCTTTCAAACAAACTGAATGTAAATTTTTGACATTCAGTTATCTATTATTATTAGGCATTCCAACGACCTGTCAAATAATAGGTGCCAGTGGGAAATTCTTGTATATCTAAGGGGGTAGCGACATAGTCTTGCAACTTGGACGCTATTTTTATTCAAAGTAGTAGTCGCCAAGCCTGCCAATTTATGAAGAAATGTATAGGTGGGTTTTTTAAATATTATTTTTATTGTGTTTGACATAAAATATTTTATGTCATACACAATAAAAATTATATTTAAAAAACCCACCTATACATTTCTTCATAAATTGGCAGGCTTGGCGAGTACTACTTCGAATCAAAATAGCGTCCAAGTTGCAAGACTATGTCGCTACCCCCTTAAATATACAAGAATTTCCCACTGGCACCTATTGTTTGACAGGTAGTTGGAATGCCTAATTTATCTGAGATTTTTAAATAATTTGACATTTAAGAGCCATTCACATATCACAGTTGACATATTGATACTTGACAGGCACAGCCAAACATTATTTTGATTTTTGCCAAATAAAATGGCCGGTTAATTATTCTATGGGGTTGCGACAGAGAACGAGTAAATTTGATGGTGTTTTTGTGGCTAGGAGCGAAATAGTAGTACGCTTAATAGCACCACCATAAAAAAGTCATTTTTAAAAAACTGCTTATATATTTTTCATAAATTGGCAGGCTTGACGATTAATTTTGAATGAAAATAACCTCCAAAATGGCTATATGGTTGCAAGTATGAAGGTCGCAACCCGCCTTAGAAATTTCATCTTTACTATCAACAGCTGTTGTTTGACAGGTCGTTAGAGAATATTTGAAAGGACACCGCACTTAAAGCACTGAAAAAAGGTTTCGGTAAAAATGTCTTAATTTTATATATGTTGTAGTCCTAAACATCTTTATTGAATTTGTGAAGAAAAATTGGCGGGGTCCACGAGCCGTTTCGGAGCTAGGGTCACTCATAAGTGTACGTAAAAGGGGGCTTGCTATATGTGCACTACTTTTCAAATTGTCCTTATAATCAAAAAAGAGCATAATTTAAAACAAAAACAGCATGCATGCCTTGAATAGATATAGTTACTGCTATAAAGTCTAAATATGGCAACTCTACAGGGTGAACAATTTTAAATGGTACGGAAAGTTGAATATTTATATGATATTTTTAGTATTTTTGTTTATTGGTATGCATTTTAGCAAAAAAATTAATTTTAATACTGACGACTTGTTTTTTTTTTAAATTCAGGGTGATGCAAAAACCATATCAAGATAGTTTTACTAGTTTTGTACAAATCATAGTTGTAGTTGTACGTTTATACAGGGAGATACTTCAACCTACTACTTTTAAGCAAAACAATTTTTTAACTTAAGTGCAACAGTAACCAAGCAATTTTCTACAGAATTGACTAAAAGTTACCAAATTATTGCGCGGCTACATTCAGGTCATTTGGCGAAAAATAAATCTAAATATTATTGGCAATGTGAAATCGATTTGAAACATCTCGTATTTCTTCTAAAAGAGAATTTGAAGGATATTTTACGTTCACCAAATGCCTAGAATATCCCAGAAACCAAACTACGCTTGTAATATGTGAACAAGTACCCACTGTCCTTGCTCCCACTTTGCAGGTGCAGTAATAACCAATTATGTTATCATTATCATACTGAATCCAGATTTGATATTTAGCCGCATTTTTAAACCTTGACCACATCCGAATCCTAATTGTATTACATATTTCAATAGAGATGTCGATTTGAAAATTATTACCGTGTTCATGTTGCCTTGCATCCTGAATATAAGATGGAGCAAGTTTTAGCTGGTACGTTCCTACTGTCAGTGCATTAAGATATTCTAAAGTTAAGTGAGGAAAATCTGGTACGTGATGGTTTTCTAGATTAACAAAATGGCCACGACGTTGTAGCAAGTTTTCGTTTTCAATCCTTATTTTTAAATTATTTGCCTCGGTTGATTTTTGCAATAATAACTCTGCAAGTTCAATATTCGCCCCGTTCATCAGTATTGGTTCCCGATATTTATTTATAATTGCCCCACCAATAAGATAAAAGTCTCGTAAATGCAATGCATGGTTAATTGATATAACTTGAGCAAAAAATTTAAAAATAGATTTGAAGTGACCATTACGAGACTCGACAATCCACCTAGTTTTGGTAATTAAACGAGAGTCGTTAGCTTCTTCTACCGATAGCTGCCTTTCTCCTGGTCTGACACTACTGGGCATGCGATGGTCAATGCCTAGTTCTTGAAGTAACGGAATCGCATCTCGATAACCCCTATCAACAACAAGCAAA
Organism: Psylliodes chrysocephalus; assembly: GCA_927349885.1. Lineage (NCBI taxonomy): Eukaryota > Metazoa > Arthropoda > Insecta > Coleoptera > Chrysomelidae > Psylliodes > Psylliodes chrysocephalus. The sequence continues at coordinate 22,828,450 of OV651829.1, read as the reverse complement.
TCGTTTTCTTGAAACCACTCCCTTATCCCTTGAATGTCTCGTTGTAGTTCATTATTTAACACTGCGGCGTCGTTATTTCTTAAATCAGAAAAGTAAGGTCCTTGGACAGCTAGGATATAACCATCAGGAGCAACTAAAAGGGCCGGTTTTATCAGATGGTAGCCTTTGTGGACGCAGTAAGACTGCCGAAGGGCCTAAAAGACGTTTACATTTTATTAATCTTTAGGATAAAGGTAAAATAAGTAAAATATTTTTCTTGTTTCAGGACCGTCTAGATATTGACGCAAACAAAACTAGTAATTTCAATAGTTTATGAGTACCTGAAAGTTCGTACTCTTTGGTATCTCACAATATGTCCCATCAATATATGCTATAGCAACTGGAACTTCTGGATTTGGATTGTATAGCCTATTTGCAAATGGTGTAACATGTCTTTCCATATACTCTTGCCGTGTTATTGCTTGAAATCCTATATTTTCTGGTACAAATCTTTGCATCAAAGATAAGCGTACGTTACTAACCACCATGCTTACACACTGCCTCGTAGGATAATTAAAAATGGCTTTTAAAAAATGATCAGACAGACCTTGTTTTATTTTACATAGAAATGTAAGTAAATCTTTTTCTGACACAAAACGGCGTTGATTTTGGCTAAAAATATTATCACAATATCTGTATAGATCTCTAAACTGATTTTTTGTTATTGGAGATATTGACTTAAATTCATCGTCTGAAAAACTGTCGATATCACAAAACTGCCATTTTTCTTGCTTACTGGTAACGCGCAATTCTTGTAAAAATAGCGCTAACTGGCCACCTTTTATTTTGTAAGGTCTGTTAACAAATTCTAAACCAGGTAGGAATTGTCTAAATATATGATCATTTTCATCTAAATGGTGTTGGCAGACTCTCACACTTTCGGGAACGTAGATATTAACAGTAATAAAAATATGAACCCTGCATTTAATTGAAAGCCGAGTTAAGTTTTCATTATTATTGCAAAGTACGCAAGTAGTGTTTAAAGTTTGTCGCAATACATTTAAACGTAAACATGTTGGATCATTTTCCACGTTTCGAAGTTCATCTACAATTGTTCTATTGCAGTTAAGACATATTCTACTTATTTGTCTAATAGGAGCTGGTAGTAGACCGAATGCTTCCCTTCTTGTTTGTATAATTTCGTTTTTAGCATTGTTATTGTCGTCATTAATTATTCGGACCATATTTCGTATATTCATTCTCTGGTTACACGTGTAACAAACATTTCGGTTTAGGTTCTCATTCATTTTTGCGGACTTTAGATATATACTAAAAACAATTATAACTAGTTACGCAGGTGTTACGTAAAGGTTTAAAAAACTTACCTTTTATACAATATGTCACAAATAAAACTATTTAAAGTGGAAAACAAATAGAAACCAAAAAATAATTAAGAAATAAGATTAACTAATAACGATCCGTTTGTATTTTTAAATCACTAATGGTACCGTGTTAGAGTTTGACAGCTTACTACTTTGATTTCTTTTTTATCCAAAGGCAACTAGATAAATATTGCTATTTTCTTTTAATATTTATGTCAACATTATCCTTCTTGAATTTGCTAAGGTTGGCGGTCTTGCAGTATTTATCTTGTATTTCCATGATCCACCGTACACATATAATATTTTAATTCTTAATGATTGGTTGGTCTCTTCGTTTTTCCATTATAAAAATATTTGGATGGTTAATCCAAGTTTTATTTGTAATATGTTTTATGAAAGGTAAATGATTTTAACGTTTTTATTACGTCACTAACTAGTTACGCTTTAGATTTTAGCATATATCTAATCCAGAAAAAAAATTAATGAAAACCTAAACAGAAATGTTTGTTACAGGTGTAACCATACAGGGTCCGACAAACCTCTGTCGTAGCTCTATAACTCCCTTATTTAAAAACTTGCAAGAAAAAATGTATACATAAGTTATAAGGTATTCTGAGCTGCACATTTTAAAATTATTTTGAAATTATTTTGAATTATTACAAGGTGACAACATAAAGTTATATTTTTTAAGTACGATACCCTGTATATTATTTCACGTTTTAGTTCTTTGTAATGAACGGAATTCAACGATGTAGAACATTTGTCTTCTGAATTGAATAATGTAAGAGCTATAAACAATTGAAAATCGGATTCTTATACTTTTAGACACTTGCTGTGTGAAAACGGTTCAAAGGCGAAGAAAATGGCTTGCATGTCCATGTCCTAACTTTTCATATACTGTATGATACAATAAAAAAAAATTGTATGCAGGGGTGGTCAAAAATCCGAATTATTTACAACTCTGTATCATTATTTTGCGAAAATCATTGGATAATATTTAAAAAGTTAAAATAGGGACATGTAATCCATTTTAGTTGATTTTGAATCGATTTCATATAACAATTGCCCAAAGTTGAAAAAATCCAATTTTCAACTGTTTATAACTCTTCAATTATTCACTCCAGAGTAAAAGTATACTATACCGTTGAATTCGGTTCGTCACAACGAATGAAAATGTGAAATAATATATAGGGCATCCTATTTAAAAAACAACTATATGATATCACCTTCTAATGATGCCCCCTATATATTTCAAAATAATTCTAACCCCCCATCGACGTGCTCGTCGTCAGTATTAAAATTATTTTTTTACTAAAATGCATACCGAGAAACAAAAATACTAAAAATATCTTATAAATATTCAACTTTCCGTACCATTTAAAATTGTTCACCCTGTAGAGTTGCCATATTTTAGACTTAATAACAGTAACTATATCCATTTAAGGCATGCATGCTGTTTTTGTTTTAAATTATGCTCTTTTTTGATTATAAGGACAATTTGAAAAGTAGTGCACATATAGCAAGCCCCCTTTTACGTACACTTATGAGTGACCCTAGCTCCGAAACGGCTCGTGGACCCCGCCAATTTTTCTTCACAAATCCAATAAAGATGTTTAGGACTACAACATATATAAAATTGAGACATTTTTACCGAAACCTTTTTTCAGTGCTTTAAGTGCGGTGTCCTTTATGGAATGTAAAGAATGTTAGGAATTTTGACGTTATAAATAATTGAAATTCCTTAAATTGTCACATAAGGAATGCATAGGCGGATTTTAAGAAAATTGTTATTAAAGTAGTTAGGATGAACCGAAAATTCTGAAAATCAATAGGGTTCTAAGTTAGAAGTAAATATTCAAGAAAATTAAAACCGCAAGTCAATCAGAACTTTCGTTCTAGAGTTATCGTGCCGGCATACATACAAACGATCAGACTAATTTTTTTTTTATTTTCGAACTCTGAATGATCAGAAACATGAAAAAAGTTTTAAAAAATAGGGGTCAGAAGGGCCTCAGTAATTTAGAAATAAGTATAAGGACAAGAATTGTAATGTCAAAATTTCAGGTTTGCAATAAGTCTGATTTTAGCATGGAATTTATTTGACCCTAATTACGATGTCACTATTAGTGGCTGGCGTTATAGAAATTTGCAATAACTCTCTATTAAAAAGGTCTTGAGTTTTGTCTTGTGTTATGACAATTACTTAGTTATTGTGTTCATCAGAATACTAGAGAAATAAAGCCTACAACAAGGTGTTGCTTTATTGAGTAGTGGCATACATTACAGTTTCCATTCCAGTTTTAGTGTTTTCCCCTGTTTGAATCTCTCTTTTTCTAAGAGTTTTGTTATACTATGTGTTTCAGTGTATTCCCCCCACTCAAACGTCTTTCTAGCCTTATTAAAAAATTTACGTCTTTTCCTTCTGAGTTTTGCGAGTTCGGTGTTCCACCAGCTCACCTCCCTAGAAGTTTTCCTGTTTTTGTTAACGAACAGTTATTGTGATATGATGTTATGATTGCGCCCCGTAGTTGTTCTGCAACTTTTAACATTACTCCTAGCTCTACCCCGTATTCAAACCAATTGGTTTTATGTGGGTATCGGTATATATCATAGAAATAATATAGAAGACCAATATAAACATAACATTTAAGCAGAAATTGAAACCTACTGTGCATAAAAACGCGTCTCTGCGCCTGACATCGCAAAATAGTGTGTCTAGAAGCTTGCGCAATAAGCATGACTTGTCCCTGTAGTGTTGCCAAATATATTAAACATACCTAACAGAAAAGAATTTTAAATTAATTAATTTTTAAATTTTATGATTTAAACAGTTTATATCTACGAAATATCGCCACAAAATAACTTATAAACATTTAAATAATCAACTAATAATATTTATGTGTAATTACATTCCCAAAAATATATACAAATACCGTATTAATGTCATTAATACCGTATTTTTAATGTTCAATAAGCGATTCACCTACAAATTCAATATTGACCTGGCAATAGCAGTAAAATCCGGTGTTTCAAGGCTATATGACGCTGCCCTTACAGGACCGTTTGTAGTTTATTATTTATGCCGCGTTTGAGAATCCACATCGGATGCATCTGAGATGTTGTAGTAAGTAGTAAATCTTTGATCACGTGATTCAGTATACGTAAATGTAATGGGACAGATGTGTCCGATGTGGATAAAAAACGCTCGAGATATAAAAAATGCATCCGATGTGGATTCTCAAACGCGGCATTAATTACACGATGAAAGTGGCATTTTATTTTTAGTTTTGTGTAGTGTTTAGTCAAATCCTAGGTACAATAAAAGACATTTTTACATTGGCTAATGAAAATGTAATCAATGTATTAGGCAGCTGTTATATTTATTACAAGATTTATGTCTGCAAATCTAAACCTACCTAAGAATTATAATTATGTAAATAGAGATCTGTATATTTATATACAGGCTGCCCAGCGACGGGGAGACATTATCGATATCGGTTTTAAGGCATTTTAAAACATAAACCCGATCTCAACAATCTTAGGAACTCTTCTGTCACTCGATATTTTAATCGGTACTTCCTCTTCGTTTTTTGGCTGGCACAACAATTATTTACATTTCTTCATTCCTTACGGCGTTCGAACCAGTAAGGTTTAAAGAAATTTAAAAAAAAACCTACTTTAAAAATAAAGATGTTAATGATTTTCTTATGGATCCCATCTTCAGATCTTGACTTAATGTATATAAAACTGTTTCCTTTTCTAACAAAAAGAATCCTAGAAATCGGGCAACGTGGTAAAGAATTATCGCTCAACATACATAAAAAAATATTTCAACGAATTGAGAATATCCTACCATTTTGAAGTATGTTAAAAAAAACTTGTTAATAAAGTGAAAAGTAGGGCATGAACATATATTATAAAGTATATAAAATGATAGATAAATCCGGTTTAGAAGGTATTATAAACTGTGGAAATATCGAGAATCTCGATTTTGAATCGGAAAAATATTCTACGCAATTTAGTATGAAAGCTGATCAAAATGAAACACATGAACGACAAACTGTTATTGACAACTTTCTTCAAACGTTTTTTATTTTTCCGAAAACTAACTAGATAGTTCGAAAATCATTTCCTTCGTTAAAACGCCTCTTGTTCCGAAAAAGGTACACGCCTGTCAACATTCATCGTTCATTAAAAAAGTGGTAGATACAAAACGCTTCGTATTGTAAGGCCAAAATATATTTAGATATCGAAATATTCATATAAACAAAAAAATCATATGAGTGAGATAACTACCAAATTAATGATTTACAAGTTTATTCCTATTATTTATAAAAATAGGTTTGCAATGTGCTGGTGTGGAATGTTATCATCGACTAAAAACTTTAAATCTTTGTATTAAATTGATCGAAAACAAACTATAAATTGGTTTAGGCTATATAGAATGTTTCTAGTAAGCAGCAACTAATTTTTATTATGGAACCGAAAGACCCTTTTAAAAGGGTTCAAAATTAAAATAAAATATGTACCAAGTAAATGTAGTAGTATTTTTTAATTTTTTAATTTATATTCAAAATGGTAACATGAAAGGTTTTCTGTCTAACGACTCATAGTCTCGGCTGACAAAATGTAAAAAAATATCGAACATGATATTCCTGGGCCCTATTTTGCACTCCCCAGATTAAATTTAGTTGTAGCAAATGATATTATCAAATAAGATGTCAAATCACAAGCAAAATCTCGTGACTACAGTACTAATGATTGCCTGTTTGGAAAAGTATCTTTGTTTGTAAATATTTATATGCATAGTTATATTTAAATGCGCGAGTGTAATGTTAAGTACAAACAAAATCCGCCCATTATGTATATACGTTTAGTTACCGACCCTAGTAGATAGGCAATTTGTTATTGTTTTAAGTTTTACCGCAGGGGGAGAGAAAATCAATATTAGGATAAATGGTCCAGCTCCTTTCTGGTTACGTAGGTACCTAAAAAGTATTTTAGTTTTTGGTTAAGTAATTAATTATTGTAACAGTGATTTTCTTGTGATAGTACCTAATTTAGATTGTGGATTAAAGTTTTTGTATATAATTTCGCTGTTTAATAATAAACGTAGTCAAAACCGGAGCACGTGGTTTTTCTGGAAAGTATTTTTAAAATCACAAGCAAAATCTCATGACTACTGTACTAATGATTGCCGAAAATTAACTAATTCACATTTTATGCCATATCTTTCTTAATAAGGACTGTCAGAACCATATTTACCTTAACTTGAAATTTTTTTAATCGTTTTTTGTATAGAATCATCTCTAAAAATGTATGATTGAAATATCGTGCGAACTATTTGTTTGATCAATAAAAAACTTGCACCGGTCCTGTTCGCGCCAGCACCGTTATACGCATGAGCTCCGACACACTATTTTCTCCTTATGGTTTCATTTTTGATATATGGAATCGGCTTTCTATACTATTTCTATGGTATATATACATTTCCTGATTTGTTGGCGATTTCCATCAGAATATGCCGATTATCTGAGAACAAAGGCTCTCTAGACATGTACCACTTACCAATGTGGTTTAAAACGAAGGGAGAACCAAGGGTAATATCAATAACCTCGCTCCGTCTACTGGTTACAAAAGTAGGTTCATTTCCACGATTCAATAATTAGTGGTTAAAATAAATTCGAGTAAAGACTCACCTCTTTCGTTATTGTCACTGCTGCCCCATGTTATATGTCTTCATAGTCCAAACCATATCAATATACAGGGTGGGCAAAATTCGATGTTTTAATAGAGAATTTCGTTAACTATAAATGGTATGGAAAAATGGACCTCCCATCCTCGATCTCTTTTTTTGAGAACAACTTAATGGTATTTTCAAAAATTGGCTATTGTCTTTTATTTTCGAGTTATAAACAAAAGTTGTTTTTTCAAATTTTCATTATGTGGCATTATCTCGCTTAGGGGGCGTCCATTAATTACGTGAGGTGTTCAAGGGGGGGAGGGGATAAAACTAAATCTTTCTAAATCTCACTTGGGGGGGAGGGGGGTTTTCGTAAATCTTACGTAATTTTTTTTCTAGTAGAAAACGGTGTAAAATTGCGTGAAAGTAAAGTTAAATTATAGTAAAAGTATTTCTAGAATAAAATATGGAAAAATCTTATAATTATGTTAATTTATTTTTTATTAATTTCCATTTAAGTATTTATCATTTAATTTTATTAATGTGATTTTAAATAATTGCAACACTCTCAAACACTAGTCTTTGCTAGTCTTAAATAAAAGTAATGGAACATATTGTGTTTTTGTTTTTGTTTTTTAATAATCCAACACATTTACACCCAAAACACGAATTTTGAAAAATCTCACGTGAGATTAGGGTAGGTGGGAGGGAGTTAAGGAAAATCTTACCAAATCTCGCCAGGGGGGGAGGGGGACTCAAACAATCCTCAAAAATACCTCACGTAATTATTGGACGCCCCCTTATGTATAAATGTGGAAGAAAATAATTTATACACTTTTTAGACCCTTTTTTGATAAGAATCCAGTGGTGTAGACATTTTTTTTTTAATTCTTCAAATTCGAGTTATAGCATAAAGGTGCATTTTTTATATGAAACGTGTGACATACAAAAAAAGAAAAATTTTCTCATTCTAAAGATATTTATAATGTATGAGATTATCTTTTTTTTTAAATTAGAATTACTAGGTTATCTTTTTTCCGGGTAACGATTAAAATATAATTCATTTGCAACTTCAGAATTGTTATTACTTTGAATAAAATATTCTTACAAATTAAAATTATTTATTTATTTTCATAGACCATTTTGCTCTTTAAAAGTGATGTCATAAACAATCAAATGTTGTTCAGTATTTTAATAACATGCAAAAACAGATACTTTGTCCTATCAGAAATATTCTAAATAGTACAAGCCTACTAGAAAACAGAGTATTATAGATTATTTTGAAAATAATGAGATGGGAAAATTTTTGTTTTATTTTGTATACCACCAGCCAACTACCATATAAAAAAATACAACTTTATGCTATAACTTGAACTTGAAGAATTAAAAAAAAAAATGACTACGCCACTGGATTCTTATTAAAAAAGTGCCTGAAGAAGGTATTAATTATTTATATATAATTGAGATAATGCCATATAATGAAAATTTAAAAAAAAACGAACTTTTGTTTATAACTCGAAAACATAAGACAATAGCCAATTTTTGAAAATGCCATTAAGTTTATCTCAAAAAAAGAAATTCTCTATTGAAACATCGAAATTTGCCCACCCTGTACAGTGACAAAGTATAGGTTGGAATAAATTCGATATTTTTCTGTCTAACAATATTTTAACAAAATCTTTCACAGGTCAATTTTATTTTCAAATGCGCGTCTTATGCTATCGATGTACTAAGGACGACACAACTTTCGTGTACGTGACGTCATTGTTTTTTTTTTAATAGAACCGTATATTTTTCTTTTCATTTTTGAATTCCCAATTAAAAAAACTGTGTATGGAATATTTAATATTCCAAAGTCATTGGTTTGTGAATTAGAGACAAATATCAGAAATTTTGAATCTAAAATTTTATTGTACAGTTCATCAAATTTCTAGAGGCTTTCGACGGCTAGACAGAGAAAGCACTACTGACAGGCATCCCGACGGATTTACGCAATGAAAGTACACTCTGCGCATCAAGTATTTCACTATTTCATTCAGACGTAAATGTCAGATGTAAATTTCGCTAAAACATTTCTTTTATTTTCGTTTGTGTTTTTTGCTCATTACAGTTTAATAGAACCTAAGTATGGAGTTTAATAGCAAATTAAGAGGCCGCGTGATTAACAGTCAATCTCGCGAAAAAATAGCCAATATTATAGAGTTTATGAGAAGAGAAGGAAACTTTTATTCACCTTCAATACCATTTAAAAATGTAAATGATCGTGTTGCTGCAGCCACAGGAGTATCTAAAAACACTGTCGTCCGCATTTCTGGAGAGAAAAAAAGAATCGATAACCGTGAGATATCGGAATTTTCATCACCAAGAAAAACCATTAAAAAACCAAAAACAGTTAATGATATAGATGAAGCTGCACAAGAATCAAATTTTATTTTTTTATTATTAGATAGCTATTTTTGTTTCTGAGTTGTGTTCATTTACAGGCTCAATTTTTTTCCGTTTCTCCTTTTTGATTTTATATGAGGTTTCAAGTTGTTTTTGACTTATTTCGACGTAAATCACAACAACACACTTTTTTAATAAAGCAAACAAGTGTTAAGAGGTATATGTACGTGTAAACTACAATTACAAAAAATTGATATGAAACCCATGAAACCACCAACGAAAATGTAAAGCTAGCTTCCGTACTAGAACATGGTGTCATTCGTCGAGATAATTTATCGTTTTGTTTAATAGATCAAGAAATGTAAATATTCCCCTGTTATTTTTTATAAAATTATAAGAGAAATAAATTTTTTTCTAAATAGTATATTTTATTATTTTGTAGAAAAACAAAATTTCAAAAATTTTAGTAATGTTTCAGAAACAACCGTTATTAATAATAGGTACCATTTTCCTTAATAAGGTAGAAATAAAATATAAACTATTTCCACGATTTACAAAGGCCTACAAAAAAATTATAGGTATTTTCCGCTATCCTATAAAATTTATATTTTCTGACTCAATTTCAAAAGGTTGAAGGAATTCCAAAACACCTTTTATGGCATAATAATTATTTTCAATTCTACATACTATCTTTAGCTGCTTTTAAAAACGTCCTAAGAAAGTTCAATCAGACCAATTTAATCCCTAAACTATTCCACACTTTTAAAATTTAATTACCTAAAAATATTAAAAACTATTTAAAATAACTTGTTTAGCAGACTGTACAATAGCTATCTTAGTCACACGTAGCGCGTTCTCTGTCTGGGCGTCGAACACCTCTAGAAATTTGATGAACTGTAGTTGAAAATAAAAATTGACCTGTGAAAGCATTTTGTTAAAATACTGTTAAACAGAAAAATTTAAAATTTATTCCAACATATACTGTATAAATGATAAAAATTTTTTCGCAGGTGTACATACTATATTCAACTACATGCATATTTAAGAACATTTCCTACGCAGGTGTGTATTTTATATATTTTAATTTCATAAAAGCCGAGATAAAAGCAGACAGAGAATGCAGATGTTTGATTAAACAAATTAATGAAGTAGGTATTATCTATTTATTCAATCAATTAAATTCTCCGCATGTTTTTTATTATTGAAGGATGGAGATTGGCTCCAGACTATTAGTAATTCAGAGTGTGATATTGTAGAAACATAGATAATAATTTTCGTAAAAAATATCTCTGGGCAAAATTCGTAAGGAACAAATTATTACAACTGGTGCTTCTGTGGATCTTTCCGAAATTTCTATAAAATAGGGGAAAAACTATCTTTCCTATCTTGTTATTATAGGCTTTTTCCGGTTATTTTGTACAACCTATTGCAGCATCTCTATAAATTTTTAGAGGATAAACTAAATATATACATTGTCCACATACATCTACCTCGAAACATTTTTCTATCGATATTCATTGAAAACGAAAATACTGAAAAATTTAAATTTAGCACTTTTCCATTACGGTCCATTTTAGAAAAATCATGTATAAACAAAAATTATAGAGATCGATATCGCAAACAACTTTTAGTTCAACAATTTTCATAAAAATCAGAATTTTGCACATTTTGTCGAATTTCTCGAATACGGACCATTTTAGGAAAA